>PPHD01020011.1:0-11906 GCA_002909625.1 Bambusicola thoracicus
TAAGTCAACAAGGTCAACATTTTATGAAAATCTTTTTAATCTCCCGGAAACACCTCTTTCATAAAACAAAAGGTGTACTATGAGAACTTCTCTGCACATTTGGATGGAGGCTTAAAAAAAAAATACCACCAAACACTCATATTTCACTTACGTAATATCCCCAGCATAAACAGCAGTTTGCACACTGTTCTTTGCAGAGAAAGAGTTCCATTAAACTCCTCACACGCCCAGGATTCTGATGATGCATTTTTATTTTTTCTGCTTCTGTTTTCTCCTTCAGTGTCCATAGACATGCACCACCCTCCTTTCACACTGTACTCATAAAATGCATTTGTCTATTTCCAAAGCCAGAATGGAAAAAATGGAAAAGAATGGAAAAACTCCCTACTTTACGTTATACTAGTCACAGAAATTTGACTTTGCTGAGAGCTCTGTAAACTCCATGCGGCACAAAAGAAATTAAGCCCCAAACCATACCTGCCAAGGTATTCTGTTCCATTCACATCTCATGCAGGCCAACAAACCAATTACCTCTTGCACGGCTGCATCTACAGACTGGTTTCATGCTCATGAGCTGGCACTAGAGGATCACTGAGCTGTGCAGTTCTTGGCATCTAACTGTGCTGAGAGCACGGGTGCTGGCATACCACTACAGCACGAGCAGAGTGAGTGGTTTATCAGTCTGTCAAGAGGATGTGGGTGCACTTGTTTCCTGGCCTGTACTACAGACAAAATATTTACTGATGTTCTTTCACACTGCAGGTTCAGATGCCAAAAGTCTTTCTTTGTTCTGTTTCTACAGATGCTACCATAAGTCACTGTCACTTTCTAATGAGTTTCACTAACTGCTTCCTGCAGTGGATGAGGGAACACCTGGTTATTTGTGCAGGATTTGTGTTTGCCACAGGCTAATCATTACAGGCTGATCATTACCTCCTTTCCATCTTTGAAGTTGCTACTAATTGTTCTTGCTTTTCTGATCTCTTTACTCTCCCCTTCCCATTTTCCTCCTCCATCCATATATATTTTACCAGCTGTTATTACTACTGCGCTAATTCAACTTTCACATTTTGTAATGCAGTAATAAAGTGAGATTTTAAGGAGCTACTTTCTTTAGACAGGAATTTTAAGTCACAAAGCATAAAATGACACCATGCTCCAAAGTCAAACTTATCTCAAGAGAAATAATCTCAGAGATGTATAGTAATATGGTAATATCAGTATGGAAGCGATAGATAAAAGACCATTTCATCATGTAGGCATAACCTGAGATAAGGGGACCCTAAGAAACATGTTTTAGGTGACAATGCACTGAAACAAAAATCAGCCTATAGGCTGCTGTGCAGAAATGGAGGGAACTTACAAATGACTTATGTGCAACATCGTCATACTATTACTTTTGCACTGCCAACATGACACATCAGCAAGCAGTGTGGATTAGCCTGAAGTCAGATAAACGTGTAAGAAGTGAGGCCACTTTTATACTGATTTTTTTTTTTTCCGCCTCTCTGAGGATGAATAAGCATCTGTTTTGAAAACACTGAAGTTTTATTTCATGTGTGAAAACAGAAGAGATAAAGGAATTGGAAAATAAGAGACAGAATGGAAGCAAGAAGGTAAGTAATGAACACAAGGGTTTGGCAAGACAGGAACAGGTATTTTAGGGAACAATGGGATAGCAAAGCGTATTGAGAGTATTGGAAAGGACAAGGCTAGGGGGAGATTAAAATGAAGCTGGCAATTTAGATCCAACAGGACATGAACATACTGGAGCATCATGTTTTGAACAGTTCTGCTGGTGGCATCAAGCACTTCCTGACTGGTCTTTAAAATAACTGCAGAAGAACAGGCATTCAGTGTCATGCATAGGAGGGTGTCCACAGCAACCCCTTTGCTGCCCCTGAGGAACCAGAGAAAGCAGAGGCTGCTTCACAGAGCGCTGCTGACTCCTGTAGAATTCCCCAGGCCTCCTGTGAGTAAACAGTCATAAGAGTTTGAAGATGGGCACAGCATCTAAGCAGAGTGAGATCAGCTGGACCTGAGTTACAATCTAAAACATCCCACAGTCAGAATGCCACAGCAGGGCACAGCTGATGAAACATGCCAAATACCATCAGGATTGCTGCTGGGAAGGTCTGTGGCTCCACTCTTAAAACTGATTCTTTGTAGTGGCCTTTTCCTGCCTGTATAAGGGAAGTGATCAAATAGGAAAGATTTTTTTTTTTTTTTTTTAAAAGTCACTTATTCTCTTGAAGTGAGAAGACAAGCATGAATTTAACATGATGCAATATGCTAGCAAGAAAGATATGCTTGTTTTACCTGAACCTTACCACGCTGATACCAGTGATAACAGGTTTGGACAGTTTGTGCACAATGTTCTGTGTGAGAACATTCAACAAAGAAAAGAGAGACTGCACTTAAAAAGTGTTTCTGGCTGCTGCTCACTGTTTAGAGGATGTACCTCATTAGAAATTGGGCAAACATGACTTAGAAACCCCAGAATTTTGAGCTAACAAATTGAGAAGGCTTACATTAGAAGACATTGATGGAATAACAAGAGGCAGCCAAAAATCCACCATCCATAAATATTTACTCTGAATATATTAAAATACTGTTAGATGCTTCCTCAGACACATACTCAGCGTCTTATCTGTAGCTAAAAACTGTTGAGTCAGATGACTACCAGGTTTGCATTAATGCAACAGGAAAGAGAAGTAGGAGGAAAGGTGAGGTGATCCTTTTAATGCACTTATGCCACTGCTATTCCAAAGACTCAAATTAAACTAAAATTAAAGAGCAGCATCCACACTGCTGAGGTGATTTTTGTCTCTGAAACATTCTTGAAGGGCACATGAGTTTTTTTTTTTTTGAGTTTGTATGTTTATCAGGAGATCCCATGAAAACACCTCTCTTGTGTGCACAAAGAATGACTCAGCAGGATCACCCTGGCACTCAGAGTAGATAATGAAATGGAAATAACTTCATCTATCAACAAATTCTGAGGTCCACTGATGCCAAATTTCAACTCATTCAGCATGTCAGCCATCTGACAGGTGGCAGTCTCACAAAGAGGAGCAATGGGATTGAAAACACATAAACACATATCTTTTTACACATTCATTGTGTAAATGGAGCCTTTTTGTTTCAATCCATTTTCAATATCAATGAATAAAGCAGCTGATAGAGGATGAAAATCATAAAGGTTGGAGAAGGAGTGCTCTTTCAGAGTGGGACATCTGCTTTCACACTGAGTAAGGAGAAACAAAAAAGGAAACAAAATTGAATTAAGACAATAAAATAAGAGCATAGCCCATCTTTTTAGCCTTGAAATTAGGCAGCTTAGATAAGTGAAAAACACATCTGTCTAATACAAGAGTATGTATAATTTCCTGAGATAAAAATCGTCTGTTCATCTAATGTCAGTCATTCTTTAGAGAAGAAAAAAAATAGAGAGACTTTTAAATGGTACTGCTACCCGTGTTGCATTTGGAGCAACCAGTTTTATTGACTAAAAGAGTTAATACATCACAGGATTGAGTACTCTGTGCTGAGCCATGTTTTTTCTTCTCCAGAGGATTGGGATGTCTCTAACTGACTGCAATTTTGTTAATCTGTAGCCTTAGCAAAGCTCACTCTGAAGTGGTAAAAGCCAAGACGACAATGTTATTTAATCTACATTGTATTTACTGCCTTATCAGCATTCCGTATTCTCTAATTAATCTTAAACAGAGGACAACAGAGTCACAGATGTGAATATTCAGAAAATGTGAAGAAGACTGCCCGTAGTACTGGCAGTGTCAGGTGGGGAAGGCAGAAGTTTCAATACAAAACACTAAGTTTTAAATTGAAGATTAGAATGCAGCATTTTAAAAATATCTAAGAATGGCAGCCATGTCACAGTGATACGGGAGTTCTTTGTGATCCGTGTCAACAAAAGCTCTATAGCTGCTGTCTGTAGTAACTATTTAGAGAGCAAAGAAAGAGGGTTTCCACATGAAGTGATTAAGCAAGAGAAAAAATAACTGGTGAGACGATTCCATTTTGGCAAGAAACTTAAACACCAAAAGCTTCATAAATCTCTTCCATAATCCTTTTAAGACCCGTCTAAGGTTCATTTTGTGGAGACTGAAGCAAAGGAAATAGCATGACAGATTTAAGTATAGATACCTTAAATTAAAGTTGGAGACTTTTGGATTAGGAGACATTTGAGCCTGTGGTTTATGTTAGGAAGAAAGTGCCAATGGATTTTCTCAGTTATCTCAGCAGTCTGTCTAGGCCTCATTCTGCTAATGTCATGACAAGAGCAGGCAACCATTGCCTCTCCTCACTTCTGCAGCCTGTACGGACTCTATCTGTCCCAGTGAATTATTTCACAATTGATTTTGATTCTAGTATTATGGCAATCCATAGGGTGGCATGCAAATGAACCATAGGGACAATGGTAAAAGGGAGCCAGTAGGATGGAAAAAAATTCAGGACTAAAACTCTCCTCTCATTACACGTTGACCTCACTTATACAAACCACCCATCTTTAAAACGCAAACTTAAAACATTGGCAGGAAAAAGCAGCTTGGACTTTAGTGATCGCTCAAAGGCCTCCAGGCTCTCTGTGTCACAGAGGATGGATGCGTTGGTGCCTCAGACAGCTCATCAGCACATTCTCCACCTACCTGCAGGCCAGACTGTGACCTTATCAGCCTTAATGAAAAGCTTTCTCCAGCAATCACCCTTCTTCACCCACAGTTGTATACCTCTGTTTACTTGCCTTCTTTCCCTGAGCTTCTCCTCCTTTTGTGTCTTTTCTTTCACCTCCCATTTTTCCAAGCTCTCTAAACTATTAATGCACAGTCTCCACAATACTTACTTAGCTCTCCAAAAATGTTTGTTTTTTTCATATATCTTTGGTGATTGAATTAATCAGTTACGCCACAAACTGAGCAACAGTCACCACTCAATACTGCTGTAGTTTTATGTTTATCTGAAACATCATCAATATTAGCTTTGTCCTGAACTCTGATCCACAGCCCAAAGTTTTGCTCACCTGGACATTTCCGTCTCCAGTGATTCGAGTCCATACACTCAATGCACATTTCCATCCTTATCCTGTGACCCATACCCGGTATCTTTTACGTGACAGAGCTTGGCTTTAATGTCTCTGATCTTTCCCTGAACCTTGTGTAAATGACAAGTATTCATTTGTGCAAAAACAGTGCTTTGGGGCCCATCAGAAAAGAGCAAACAGTGGGCTGAAGAAAGTTTCAGAAGGGAGCAGCCAGCTCAGCCACCCACTGCAGGCTGCCATGCTGAGTATTACAGCTACTGACAGCAAGGAGGAGGATGGAGTGCCACTACAGTCACACTGAGGGACTGATGGAACCTGGGATGTGCAGCACATGATGGCTGCCACCATATGGGCCAGAAGCCCTTAGCTGCTCACCTCAGAGACTGAGGGTACTAGTGGACTATTGACCTTCTGCTGGTGGCATCTCCACATGCATATAGGACAATCTCAGTTCCTCTCTGATACCATGGAAGAAATGTCAAGTTGTACATGGTGCAAACTGGAGTGACATAGTAGCAACAGATTTATAGCTATGTAAAGGCAAAGAGAAATTCCTGCAGTACAGGAAGCTGGATAAAGGTACACAGGTTTCAGACTTAATTGAGCTGCAGCCTTCTTCATGATTTCCTGTTTTTCGCTTGTCTGTAAGTAGAATCACAGATTCATTAAGGTTGGAAACGATCACTAAGATCATCTAGCCCAACTGTCAGCCCATCTCCACCATGCCCACTAAACCATGTCTGTCATCACCACATCTACATGCTTCCTGAACACCTCTGACTCCACTGCCTCCCTGGGCAGCCTGTTCCAATGCCTCACCACTCTTTTGAAGAAATTTTTCCTAATATCCAATATGAAACACAAAATAAAAACAATTTTTTCTCTGGGAAACCAGTTTATACTGAGTTGGGACAGAAGAAAGAGATGGGTGACAGTGCAGGAGCACCTCTCAGATGCATACAGACTTTTAACAGGCCTTGGCATCCACAGAAAACTTATGTGAGGAAACAGCAGTTATGAATCTGTCATCTTTGACAATAATTACTTAAAAATCATGGATGGCTCTGCTTGCCTTGCCCCATACTAATAAGAGCTTTATACAACACTACCTATGTATTAGTCTATCATCAGCTCACTCACGCTCAGCAAAGTGAACGAGTGAGCACTACTCCTAGCAATATGGAACACCTCCTGCCTAAGCCACCTTCGTGTGATATGTGTTGTTAGATTATGTCCATGACTTCTATTTACTGGTAAAGAAATAGCACATGAGGCGATATTTGGGATTTGAGGTATTATAACAGCTGCCTGTGCATGCTACACGACCACTTTTTAAAACAGTTCTGTGAAAGTCAGAGTGCATAAAACTGAATCATAAGGATTCTGATTACAGACACACTAATCCTCTTCAAAGGTAAAGCTACCGATAGATTAACTTGTTACACTAAGTGTATGCAGTTCAGAAAAAGATCTGTGGTCACATCCCTGGGCAAGCTTTCATATCATGATTTTAAAAATCAGCCTCAACTAGGCTAGAACTGACACAGCAGGTTAGAAATGCTCTTTTCAGAGTTCGCCTAGTGACATAAAATACAGCTATGCATTCAAATTGCAGAAGTAAAATGAAGTAAAATTGTAAATTCAAGACCCCAGAAGCTAAGAGATGGCACGCAGCGATGATTTTTCTGAATTATCACTCTTTCTCTCCCTCCTTGTCTTATGGAGAGTGCACACAATGCAAACCTATTCAATGTTGCATGGTTGCCTCATTCTTCATTATGCCACCTTGGGCCTTCCTTGATAATGGTCCAACACAAAAGAAAAAACTAAACTCTCGTGGATTACTCTGTGACACTCAATATTCAGTTCCAGAGCACCACAAGCAATGCTTTTTATGAAGTGAGACATTTCTCTCACTTCCCATGTAGAAACTGAATGAATTACGATGAAAGTTGTCTATGGAGTATCTCATGATATTTGCATTTCAGAGTAAGTCCTAGATTTCCCTTTGTATAACTTTTCATACATTTGAGACACTGCTACCACAGTTCAACTAGATGTGTTTGTTCTCAACACACCTGTGAATGAACCACTAACATATAAAACTACGTACTGGAAAAAGGTAACTTGAATGATTTCATAACTATCACATCAGAACTTTAGGATGCAAAGGAGAGAAAAAATTCAATTTTAAGTGAGAAGTTGAACAATTAGATATATAATTTTTGTTTTCATTTAGTATTTACGTTCTCACTGTGTAGAGAAGTTAGTAGTGCTCAAGAGGAAATCACAGAATCATAGAAACGCAGGGGTTGGAAGGGACCTCAAGAGATCATTAGTCCATCCCCTGGTACAGCAGGTGCCCTACAATAGGTTACATAGGTAGGTGTCTAGAAGAGTCTTGAGTATCTCCAGAGAAGGAGATTCCACAACCTCTCTGGGCAACCTGTTCTAGTGCTCCGTCACCCTTACCATAAAGAAATTCTTCTCCATGTTAGTATAGAACTTCCTATGTTCAAGTCTTAGGCCATTGCTCCTTGTCCTGTTGTACCAACAAGAAGAGCCTGGTCTCATCCACTTGCCTCCCAGCTCCCTTTAGGTATTTATAAACATTTATTAGATTCCTACTCAGTCTTCTCTTCTTCAGGCTGAAGAGACCCAAGTTACCCAGCCATCTCTTATACAGGAGATGCTCCAGGCCTCTTATCGTCGTTGTGGCCCTCCACTGGACTCCTGGATCCCTGTCTTTCCTGAACTGAGGAGCCTGAGTCCAAACTGGACACAGTAGTTTAAATGCAACCTCACCAGGGCAGAGTAGAGGGGGAGACCTCTCTTCACCTGCTAGCCACACTCCTTTTAATGCAGCCCAAGATACCACTAGCCTTCTTGGCCACAAAGGTGCACTGCTGGCTCACGGCCAACCTGTTACTGTACAATCTAAACCTTTGCTTTGGGGTAAATGGAGCATCAACAGCAAATGTACAAAACAAGACATGATAATAAGTGCTGTATAGTACAGCCACAAGAAAAAAAATATTTTGCACAGACAGCCTTGATAATGGTGCTTTTAACTTTGCAAACAGAATAGCATTTTAACTGATGTATTCATTAAGTTTTATTCTAAATTGAAAACAGAATCCCAAACAAAAAGAAAAATCCAGTATATGACATCCTGACTGCATTTATGATCGATTAACTGCAACTGTTGGCCTTGGCACATATACCTGATTCTTAATTAACAACAATAGCAAACAGCAATCTAGTTTCTTTACATTCCTATTTGATTCCAGATTTATTCCCACCTACTATCCTCATCCTTTCCTAATGTTTTTCTTAGTTTTCATCTCTTCATCCAGTTTCTGCAGTGTCCAGCCACAGGGGCCTCTTGCTTTCAACCTTCCCCATTGCAGTCCACACAGATTCATTTTTCTATCTAATCACAGTATGAAGACAATTGGGATCAGTCATTCGGTCTGTTTCTTCTCACTCCAAAATGAATACAAAAGAGTAAGAGGGCAACTTGTAGGGGCTTAAACTGTTGCATCATGCTTTTGCAACAGAAGATTTTTCTCAGGTCAAAGAGCAACTTACCAAAACTGTTAGTGATATTGTTGGCCCAGAAATTTTGCGTACCTGAGAGTGAAAAACTATCTACTACCTCAGGACTGTCAACTTTGAATTTGATTGCAAATCTTGTTTTAAAATAATGAAAAATGTTCTGAGAAATTAAAATTCTGCATTTGGCCTTGCAGTGCTTTGCTCTCACTTGAGATTATGATGACATTTCAGGTGACAACTCTCCATTGCTTTGCAGAAAGCGGCTGTCACATTCCATTAGCCTTTCCAGAGGAAAGGGAAATCATTCCCTTTGTTTTTAAGGAAGATGAGTTTGGGCAGCCACCCTGAAAGATGTGACTCAGTCACAGGGTACTAAGCAGCAAGGGACTGAAAAAGACAAAAATGGCTCAAGGGAGCAGAGAGCAGGACATACAGAGGAATACTAGAGAGAATTGAAAAGCCAAGGTAACATCAGGAGCAGCAGTAGGAGCAATGGGAAAGTGTGTATACTTTGTGTCAGACAGGAACAGCGTATCAGACAGGAGACTGAGGAAAAGCAAAGGAAAACAGGGAACTAATTTGCATCTTCAGTACCTATTGTTTCATCTCACATCAGACCTGTCAGCCTGTTGGAAAGCTCTGTCTCAGTGTATGTGTCTTCGGAGCACATGCATTTGTAGATATCTGCTCTACAAATACACTGAGCAGTACAAATACACTAGCTAAAAAGTGACATCACACCACCTCACACTTCATTTACTACTTTTGCATACTGAAACAGTGCTGCTTTAAAGATGCTTTTGTAAGGATGATGCTGAAGTCTTCTGTCATGACCTTGTAATATAGTAGGGCTGTACTGCAATTTCTAAACTTATTTCTTAAAATACATTCCATGGGGCTTCTGCCCACAGACTGCCAGTGAAATTCTCTCAATTACAAAGAAAATCAAAAATCAAATTGGAAATGCAGGGAGGCAGTTTTCCTGCTCCCAGCTACACTGTCTTCTGTAGATTTGAGAAAATAATGAGAACTACATCCTAATAAATGTATTCAGTTTTAAAGCATGAAGTATTACAAATAACTGTGGGTTCTGAAAAGCACATTTTTAGCAACTTACTTTCACTGGCTGAATAGTCCTGTGGATCAAGTATCCCTGATTCTTGCAATGATCTAATACAGGAGTCCACCAGCTCCAGACCTGTAGTGAGCTCATCTTCTATATCCTTCTGACCATCTGTAACAACATTAACACAAAAAAGTATAAGAAAAACAAAAGATAAAACTAGTCATGTGCTATTATGTACATATAATGAAGGAATGGAAGACACATCAAAATGGCATATTCAGAGCAGGCTGGCCACACTGAACCAAGAGTTATGCCACCCTTTAAAAGTTTGGCCTTGGATTAATAAAAGGAAACTAAGAAAGCACAGGTCTTATCTTCAGAAAAGATCTAGAGACCAGTGCCCTCTCTCAAAACTTTGCTTTGTTCTATGTAGATGCACCATTTGCCAGCCGTAACCACTTTTACCAAGTTCTGCTATTATTTCAGCAGAGTTTTCAAGTACTAGTAAACACCCAACAAGTATATAAACGCATGTTTTTCTCCCTTCTACATCCTGTAGGAAGTATATTCCTTATGGGAGAGAAACGTACTACATATATGTAGAGTATCATATAGCCAACAAATATACAGAGTGGTGCAGTATCCAAATTGATATTCACAGATCGTAAAGCCAGAAAGAGTATCACAGTGGAAGGAGATAATCAGAAACAAATGGAAAATGCTCACCTGTGTTCTAGGCTCACAGAAAAAACTCCAAGAGGAGCAATCTCCACAAAGAGATCATTCCCCATTGGCAGTCAGCCCTTAAATGATGTCTAGGAGAGGTGCAGCCAGGCTCCACCCCCTTCCGGTCACACAGCTGAATTGGCTTCACCTGTGCTTCCAGGGCTGACTCAGTGCTTGCCTCAGGTGATCAATCAGTGGTTCAGGCCGTGATTCAACAGTTCCCATACAAGTATACATATGGATAGAGTACTACTATATGTAGTACTCTATATGTTATACTCTAATGATAAGTTTATTACCTTGTGTTTGCCAGTGAAACTGCTCTTCTGTTGAACTGCAAAGAAAAAGAAAAAAATGTTAACCTTTTATGAAATGATTCAGTACTGTGCCACCAATGTGCAGATCTAAATATATTCTGAAGAAACTGACCTAAGAATAAATAGCAGAGTTTATGAAGCATTTTTTTTTTTTAATGTATATATATATATTTTTTTTTTTTCAGGAATAACTTGCACAGCATTCATTCAGCAGGGAAGAATCAACTTTATTTCTTAACTAAATAATTTAAAACATACAGACCCACTCTTTTAGTCTCAACGTAGCAATTGCATAGTTGCAAAGCTAAATTGTCAACATTTTGCAACTTCTGGAGATCCTATTTGCCTGATTTCCCTGTTCTTTTTTTAAAACTGCTTTCTCAATTGAGCAGTTACCTGCGTTTCTTCAAATGAATTTACATGCATTGTTCCTGGTTCTACTGATCATTATGTACATTTCTATTATCCAAACATGCAGCTATGTTAATTCAATTGGCCTGCACAAGAAAGTAAACTTAGAAGCATTTGTGCTTTCATATACAAGAACTTAAGCAATGGAAGCTCTTAATTTATGATAATGAGGGTGCACATTACAGCATAGGCTAGATTTGCAAGTGTTTTTCTTCTTTAGTGGATAAAATGAAGGATATATTCAATTAGGCAATGAGTACACTTTACTCAAAGGCATGATGTGCCTGTCCTTCACTACAGATCTTTCTTACAAGCCAAGAATACAAAAAGGTTTGAAGTCACTCATAATAACTTCTAATAATAGCAAATTGATTATTATAGTCATGGTTAAAACCTTTTTCTGTATGTCTTTGCACCTACTGGTAAAATAAAAATCAACAGGAACAACAACAACAAAAAACAAGAAGACAAATCATTTTGAAGGGTTCAAACAAAACAAACATTTATTTCTGATGTCAAGAATAAATGCTTTTCTTAGAAGTGCATGGGTTTTAAATCGTGAATAGTTTTCTCCTTTCCTAGGGGATGCCGAATCTCTTATGAGTATGTGAATAGAGCTCCTTGCATCTACGTTCTGTGAACGAGAGTAACGAAATGAAATGCTTCTTTCTGGATGAAAATAACCTAAGTTAATTATTGATCAAATTGGTAGTTAAAAAAAAAAAAAAAAAAAAAAAAAAAAAAAAAAAGTAAAAAAAAAAAAATT
>PPHD01020014.1:0-13840 GCA_002909625.1 Bambusicola thoracicus
TTGGATATGGCACATTTGAAACACCATGTATTTTGAATTTAAGAAAGGCAGAGGTATAACCACTTTCATTTTAACTCCAATTTTAGCCCCAGTAGCATTCTTTTTAAAAAACTGGTGAAATCCTTTCTCAGGGATTACATTCTTTGGTATGGCCACAGTTCCCACTGGAATGGGAGGTTGTGATTCAGATCATTTGTTCAGGGCTGCAGTTGTGCAGGCTCACTCTGCCTTGGCTGGTATGCATGATGCGCCAGTGTCCTTACAGTAGTTCCCATCAGCATTTATAGGGAGATTTTTTCTTTACCAGAAGTTATAGAAGACATTATTTTTTCTCAAATAAAACATGTAACAAAGTTCACTGCCAGATCAGCTTTTATGATAATCATTTTAAAGGTCCTTTTTACAGTAAAACTTGTCAGGAAATGCTTGCTTGAGCCAGAATGTCCAACCTACGTTGTTTGGTCTTACACCACAGGAGGGGATTGAAGGGGACAAGACAAGATGTACGGTGGTCACAGGAGGATGCTGTCTGTATTATATCACCTTGGCTCACCCACCACATTCCTGGAGAGAAGCACATCCCAGGCTGTGATGGGATGCAGATCGGCAGCTCCTTTTGCAGGCAGTCAGCTGGCAAAGGGTCTGCTCTGGCCCAAGGAGACCATGGGCTCTCCTCTGTAGTGAAGCAGGGCCAAAAATCTACCCTCTCTTTATCGTGAGTTTATGACACCCTTGGCTTGTGAGGTTTAGCTCAAACAGCAAGACCTGGCAAAGGATGGTTGGATTGTACAGCTGCTGGGCTTTTCCAGGATTACAGAGCTGTGTAAGTCTGTGCAGTTTTATACTGTATATATACACAGATATACACATGGTGGGATTCAGCTGTGCATGGGCTCCAAAGCAACATTTCATCTCTGACTGGTAATTATTTGTCAGATATAGGCAGATGAAGGAAACAACCCCCTCCCAAACAAACCCTGGTTGGTTTTCAAGCTGGGAGACAATTTGTCCGTAGTTAAACAGAAGATATTTATAGAGACATTAGCCGAGTGTGCAAAATACTTCAGAAGTTTGTTTAGAACTGATTGAAATCAGCTGTTACTGAACCAAGAAACAGCCGCACAAACTAAGCCTGCGGCTCTCTGCTGCCTGTCAGCTCAGTGCTTTCTCCTTCCAGCAGTGTTGCAAATTCAGGGCAGTAATACCAGTCTCCTGGCACTCACTGGTGGGTCTTGATAATTCAAGGATTAAACACAGAGCTAAAAAGGAGCGATCTCTGTGGGTTTAATGAAGAACTACTCCATCACTTATAATTACATATATTCAGACATTGCTGTGTTTGAGAAATCAAGCACTGAAGCATCAGAAGAATCAGAGCATGCCCCAGACAGGAACCCTTTTTGTGGCAGCTCATAAACCCATCCAGAAGTGCATGAACTGGACTGCTTTTCCTCACCCAGCCATGGTAGGTGCCCTGCACAGCTGCATTTGGTTTTGCTTTTGCAGCCCCTTTCTCTACCTCTCAGCAAGTTGTGGGTGCAAGTACAACCATGTGTTTTGTGCAAGGTGAGGGAGTAGAGCAAGAAATGTCATTAGGGTAATGAATGGAACATGTCTCGTGTGGAAAAGAGCTTTTCAGATGACACACTGCTTACTGAAGGCAGCTGAGCTCCACTGGTGCCCTTCCTCCAGGCCATTTCTGGAGTATGGAGTTAAACAGAAGCATTGTTTTGACTCCTCTATAATATTAATGAAGCTTATTGACTTCAGGGAATTAATCACCGGGCATCAAGTTAGCAGTATCTTCTTTTTTTTTCCTTTTTCATTTTTCCTTCTCTTCCTTCTTTTTTTTTTTTGCTTTCTTTCTCCTTTTCTCATTTCTCCCTTTTTCTTTTTTCCTTTTTTTCCTTACCCTTAAATAGTTTCTATTAGTTAAATAGCATATTAAACTTGCCAATACTCAAGTATATCCCTCTTACAGCACCCTTCTAATCTCATAAAGAACAAAGAAGAATAAGGAAGAGATAGCAGTGACATGCCCACAGCAGAGCCAGGTAGCTGCAGCCTTGCTTAATACCTGAGCAGCCCAGAGCTATGCTCTTCCTTGGCATATTCTGTACATCACATCCTCAACCTCTGCTGAGGGTGTCTGTATGGTTCTGTGTCTCTGACAGCAGCTGGATTCCCAAAGATATACTTCCTTGATGAACAGCATGCAAAACACATTCATAACAAAAAAATATCAAATTTTAATGTAAGGCACTTGAGGATTGGCTAAGAAGGAAAACCTCCCTGCATTTAATCTGGAAGTCTGAAGTTTATTGCTGATATTGACACAGATGCCGCAGAGCTGGAACCACTACACATCTGGGGAGGAAGAGGTTCAATCTCCCTTTCAGTTTTGTGCTGGAAACATGGTCAGAGAAGACTGCCTGACAGCGTGCATAAATCAGCGTGTCATCCACAGGAAAGAAGGAGATAGCTGGAATGAAGCATAAATAATGTAATGCTAAGATGGAGAGATTGTTTCATACTTTTTTTTTTAAAGGACTATGGTGAATGATTTGCTAAAAAAATTCTTAGAGAGCTGCTCTGAGTGCTCTGTTACGAATGTTCTCTTCACCTCCACATGCAAGGGTAGATTAGCAGGATTCCCTGCAGCCACAGACAGAGCAAAGGAGGAGCAGGAGACAGAAGACCACGCAGAGATCTTTTGGTATATTTTGCCCTATCTTTGGCTAGGGGAGTGAAGGAACAAAGACTTTCCGGTGTCAGCTACATGAATAAAAAAGATTTTATCTTTTCCATAAATATTCCAGATTATACGGATGAAGAAGTATGCTACTTTTCGTTCGTGTGTCTTCTCCATAAGAACGTTCCCATGCCTTATTTTTGACAAGAACTAAAATTTGCTGAGTTAGAACACTGCTAAACATATTCCTTCCCAGCACTTTTCTTCCCTGGGTGGGAGCTCTGTCCCTCCTCTACCCTGAGTTTTCTGAATCACTGAAGCCTATTAAAATGCCGAACATCTGCACAAACCAGAGAACGCATGGAAGATCCTCGTGGAGGTACAGCACCAATTCATGAGGAGTTCTGCTGCTCTCGGTCTCTGCTTCCTGTTTTCTCTGAGGTTATTTTCTGCTATATCCCAAACTTGCCAGAAAACCCCAGAGGAGCTGGGAGAAATTTCTTGTTCTACAAATAGTGTCAAGACATGGAAGGACCAATTCTTCACAAGCCCACCTGTTCTTTTGAGAAACCTACTGAGTCTTTTCCTCTTGCAAAATCCCTTTCAGTTCTTTCCAAGGCTGTCTGGCTGCTTCTGCTCATGCCTAAGCCTTTGTGTGGCTCTAAAATCACAGTGCTTCAGTTTTCTGGGCAGGTTGCAAATTGTCCCTTTGTACCTCTGAAGACTGAGAGCCCTCATAAGGAAAGAGGCTCTGTCCTGAATATCAGACTGCCCCAAGCAAGCTGTTCCAGTAGCAGTGTACACACAGATGCCTCTCATGGGTGGCTTCATTATTTAAATGTGGAGCCCCAGGTGTTGTTGTACCAGTCCACCGCTCTCTCAAGGTTTTTTTTTGTTCTCATGTGATAGCACTGCCCACAGGCCATGTGTGATAGCACCTGGGTGGAATATTAGAAGCTTTGAGGCACAAGAAACTCAAGACAGGAGAGGCCATGTAGGATTTTCCAAATTACAGAAATGTTTTTGCTCATTCTGGTGACCAGACAAATGCTCTCCCATTTTCACTAAGTGCATGCAGCTTTTCCAGGATCCTGTTAAAATCCCAGATGAGCTTTCTATCATGGTATAACACTACAAAGATGTGCATATCCACATGACTGGAGATTTGGCCAGTTCTGTGTAGTCTCATTTTGCTTTTATTGCTGGAAATTCCCTCCTTGCTGATAATATTTCTCTGATTTTTTTTTTTTTTGAGGAATAATAATTTAAATGTAATACAAGATAGTTAGAGAGGCCTATCGTGTAACAGCTGGTTGATATTCAAAAGCGATCTGTGTCCTATGACCTGCTGTGACCACAGACTTTTCTACTGACTTAGATCCTGTGCTGTAGGCTTTCCTCTCTTTCAAACTGGCTTTGAAATGTAGTTCATTACCTGTTGCCTGTTTTCTCTCTTGTTGTTCCTCTCTTGATGATGTAACACCTCGTTAATGCTCAGCCCCTAAATCCATATGCTTTATATTTGGGAGCAGCTTTTCCTGTATCCTTACACTGGCCTGAGGACACTTGCTGAGGCTACAGCTGACCTCTATTGTCAACATATTTCCAGAAAATGAAACAGTGCTTTCTGTCTTAACACCAAGAGGCTACAGCTGTCTTCAGCTTCACAATGGGACACTGTCATGAGAAGAAAATAAGTGCATGTGTAGTTACTTAGTGGTGTCTCTCCCTCTGCATCACTGAGGGCTTTTATGATTATGAAAGTCTTCAGTTTGGTATCTGGGGAGCAGTTTAAGCAGACAACAGTCATATCTGATGCAAACATGGCCACCCTGGTCTCCCTCTCCAGCGATGATATGGTTTATATAAGATAGTGACCGTAATTCTGATGATGAATTTATTTGGGGTGGTTTCTGAACTTGTGTTGACAGTACTGTTCCTTCCTGAATAATGAATAATGAACAATGACTATACTTTCTATTAATTAGCTTGGAGATACAAGGCCACAGCTAATAATTCTGCTCTCCCTAGGCTTTGTTTTCTTTAGAAAACTGCTTCAAGATTGCTTGGTACTCTTATTTGGTTTTTGGCCAGACTCCAGCTAAACCAAGTCTAGAAGCTACACTAATTAAACCAGTCCTTACTGAGAGCTGCCAGGCTATGAGAAATATCTATGTTTTCAACTCTGAACTTCCTTCCTGAGAACATGATATGTTTTAATGAAAAATAACATGATTTCTTCAGCATTTTTTTTTTCTCCTCACGAACCACTAAGATAAGGTCCATTGCATATGTTGTGTATCAGAGAGGAACAGTTAAGAGAAAACCAGAGCATTCCAGTCAGCCTCTTTCACTTTGACAATTTCTTTATTTCTTTAGCAAAGGGGAGAAAATAACTGACATTAGCTGCAGGCCCTGCCAGAATAGACATTTGTTTTCCATTAGCTGCACATACCCTTTCTTAAGGGCTTACTGTGAACTGAGACGCAGCTCTGGGCATAGATCTGGTTTATGTATAGAATTTTTGATAAGGAGAAGTAAACCTCACACTCAGAAGTTTACTGTCTCCTTCTCTAATTGTACATACATTATTTCTGCTTAGCACCCAAGGGCTTTGATTCTGTCCCACCCAGGAAGAGGTGTGCCTGAAGAGAAGACAGGGATTTAGGTGGCACTAGGCCTTTGGAAGTCCTACATCACTCATTTAAGAATAATAAGCTATTTAAACCTGTGATATCATTCTCAAAGCTGAAAGATGCAGTCCACAGGGGCTCTGGTGGATGCTGGAGAGAAAAGGATTATTCCTTGGTTGATCTGCTCAGTAATCTACAGCAAGTGGAACAAAAACAGTGTTCCAGACACTGTTTATTTTTAGCTGAAGTGTGAACTGGAAGCAATTCTTTGGCCAATCCATTACCAGAAACCTGTGGTGTGTACAAGTAATAATTCCTTTTGGAACAAGATGGACTAAGCTGCTTATAGCCATATGGATACCAGAGGGCTTAAGAAACTGCTGTTATTTGTACTTTCATATTGAAAAAAAGCATTGTGAATAAAACTCACTCCAGATCTTAGCAACTGAACTTTCTGCACCATGAGTGCCACGGGTGGATCACTGTACCTGAAAAATAAGATTATTGATTCTTTGGGTAGCCTGAAGCCCAGTATAGCGAGCAAGAAGAGGGAGCAAAGTGCAACAGTTCATCACTGCAACCCCTGAATGACAGCAAATTGCTGCAGAGCTGAAACTCCGAAATATCTAGTTGGTCCATAGGCTGCATCCAGTTCCCTATCATGAAGGACTGCGAATAGGGAACATACTTGGCAGGGTGTTCTGCTTTGATGATATCCCCAAGCTGGAGGCTAGCAACTGAGGCCAGCTCTACCAAGCACGGGCAGCAGAGCAAGTTTAAGAATGTGTGTCGTGTTCTGTCCATGGGGTCTACAGAGATTTTAGTCTTGCATTGAGAGGATGTACATTTAAAAACAAGCCTACAGCTGAATGGCGTTAGGAGGTCTTAGAAATAGGCCATGCCATGCAGAAAAGATTGGACAGGGTGTGAGCACAGCAAGGAATGCCCCACTGCTTTTGGCAGAGGCATGCTGACTTATGGAAGCCCTGGGGGCCTCCTTTCACAGAGGATGAAGAAAATGCATTGGAGTGGGTGCTAAATGTCTTCCAGTCGTACACAACAGAAACTGGTAAGATTTGAATGATCTTTGAGATAAGAACTGAAAAAGGGAAATCTTCATCTATAAAGGAGAAAGCTTCAGCAAGTGGTAGCTCAGGTTTCTTTTTGGCTGCACAGTTTGATAACAGAAATGTTGTCCTGTTGAGGGTCTTTAGTGTTTAAAGTTTTGATGAGGCTGATATTTGACAGCTCGTGCCACGTGGTATAGAAAATAGGATAATGAAATAACTGGGATATCATAGTGGCTCCCAAAGCAAGAGAGATTCCACCCCAGATGATATTTTGATGACTTCTGATTGTTTGTTTGACTGTTTTTAATTGATTATTGTAGATAATCATTTACAGTCCGAAAACAAATTAGACATTCCCTCACAAATCTTACAACCTGGAATTAAATCACTATTTTCCTAACCTGATCATATCTTTTTCTGTTCTGCTATGATGTGTGCTGGTTCCCTTGTTTGGCTGGTCTGGCAATGGACTTCTTATTGGTCTCCTGTTCCCTAGGTCTAGAGTTCACTATGTTATATCCTGCATATGCAGGAGCAATCTCCAGCATCTTAGTACAGGGAAACACTCTGGGGAGCATAAATCCAAACTGTCCTCTATGGGGAATTTAGTCCCATGAAACAATGCAGAGGACGTCTAAGAAAACTGTGGTTCTCATGACAAGACATCTGGAGAGGGAAGATATTTTAGAGGCAAGATCTGACAAGAATAACTTGACATAAATGCCTTGGATATGCCTAGTTGTCCAAAAGCAGTTGAAAAGATGTTTGCTAAACAATGGCAAATACTTTTTTGGGGATCCAAGCAAGAACAAATCCTCCCCCTTTTTAATGAAAGGGAGTATTTAAAGGCATATTCTGTTTTCTGTATTTGGTTATATAATTGCTGCCAACATAGGCAATGGATACATTTTTTTTTTAGCATCTGACTACTTTCAGCTTAAGGCATTTTATTTTTTCTTTCAATGGGATTTTTTTGTTTAAATGATATACATGGATTTTTTTCTTCTGCATTCAGTAGCAAAAACCTTCTACAGCTTTCCATGGCAGTAACTGAGATAAGATGGTCCAAATGAGTTCATGAAGTTTTTAATCTATCCTTTCTCTCTTTATTTATTTATTTTATCTTCTAGGCACATATGTTCCCTTTCCTAAAATACATTTCTTTTGAATAACTTATGCCAACTGAACTTCTGGCCAAAAGGAAGATAGCAAAGACTGTTTCAAGACTTTCACTTTTTTTTTTTTTTTAACTTAATCTCGCATTAAGACTGTAGAAAGATGCTTATTGTACTGTGTTACTGCCTGTGGAGACTTCATTTCTACAAACCTGAGTTTAACTCAAGCGTTTGTGTAACTCAGCCCTCAGTTGCAACCGTACACCCACAAGGTGTCAATTCACCATCATCCTGAGAGCACCTGGGAAGGTCTGGTGTTTGCACTGTGAGCCCTTTCTACAAGTGTGTTCCTGGCTGCCACCCACAGCTGAGGACTGTCCCATGGGTGACATTGCATGTTGTGGCACACTTTCAAAGAGGTGTGTGGTATGCCCCCAGGAACTGGGTCTCCCCTCTGTGTGTTGTAAGTTCTGCAGTTTCTCAGAGTGACAAGGTCACTTTTTGGTCCTCGTGGCCTTTAAAGACCACATCAAAAGGTAGACTGTCCTCCACTGAGCTATCAGGCCCAGGCTCTTTTCACCTGGAGGTTCTTGAAGCCCGATAGACTCAGAGGAGTTCCAGGTGGCCCCACTGAGGTGGAGGTCTGTCTATAGGAGTGTACTCCAGGATTGGAGCCTTAGCTCACCCTGTGCCCTCGTTTCTCTTGGCCAGCAGAGAAGGTGCAGCTTCCTGTAAACTTATCTGTCCAACTGTATAAACATAACCTCAGTGCTTAAATTTGCTCCTAATCTGAGCTGGCACTGATGAACAAGTGGCCCCCAGAGATGCTTTCCTTCAACAGAATAAAAACAGGGTTTTATAGCAGTCAGCAGCTACGCATTTCTGTGTTTTAAATCGTGGCTCTGTTCCCTTGGGTGAGTGTTCTATGCTGAGATGTGTTGTACCCTTACCACCTACAGACTGCAGGAGTTTGACTCATCTGCTCTCAGCTGCTGTGTGGGCATGGGGTCTTTGGGTCCAAGGGCCATCAGGTAGCTCATGTAGGAAGCAAGAAGCCTCTGAGAGACTGGGGAAAGACCTGGAAGACAGAGAATCTGGTTTGGGGTTCAGAAGAGCTGGGAGCTGGCCTCTGACTCTTTGGCTTCAGACCCCTGTCCCTCTTCCCTCACCTGGTTTACATGCAAGGATGCTGGTCAGATTGCACAGGCATGAGGTGTCCTTAGTACACCTTATTTGAGTGATAGGCAGAGAGGAGTCTCAAGGGCTCAAGGTGACTGCTGGCTCTGTCTGATTTCAGAAAAGCCAGCATTAACTTTTTTGCTCTTTCGGAAACAACACCTCATTTTGGCAGGAAATAACCAAATTCTGGGTCTTCATTACAGTTTGGCAGGACAACTTAAAAGATTACTGGAATTTCTGACAAAATAGAAGTATTATTCCTCATGCTACCAGACTGCCCTGAGAGTATTTAACCACACTGTTGGTTTACTCTTTGAAATTAATGGCTGCGACAGAACTAACTTCCTGTTTAGCGTTCCAGACATAGACCATTTAACATGGTATGTTGGGGTTACTGTAGCAGTCATTGATCTACAGGGACGAGCAGCCAGTTTGCCTTTATTCACCTGTCACCACTGAAGCAACCTCATGAACTGTAATTCCTCTACAGGTATAAGCTCACTTGCATTTAATGGAATTGTTTTAGCTTAATAATGTAATCATTATTTTTTAAACAATGGAAAAGGAACATACTTGTGATTGACAGCTGCAGCAGTTCTGGGACAAAGTCTCCACAGCCAGTTTTCAACACCTGAAATTACTGATGACTGAAGGAGACATCCCACCTCCAAACATTGCCTGCGACCAGCCATCCCCTTTTGGTTGGCTCTCCCTAACTCTGAGCAGTACTGCAAGAAAGAGAACCTAAATCCAGCAAGCAGCTGTAGCACCTTGGGAAATCACTCAGCCCATAGCCATGCACCAGAGAGATCTAATTAACATAATGATAGGGGCTATAAGAGGCAGCTGCCAACAAGGAACCCTGAAGAAAACTAGTTTAAGGATGGAGTTGTATGTTTGTCTGCCAGGTTACTTACACCTTTTGGGGAAAATTGGTATTTCTAGGAAAATCTGGAGTGACAAGCTACTTAGAAGAAGTGTGGAGGTGAGTATGGAGACTGTGAGAGTAGGACTGCCTTGTTAGAGGTGAGTGTGTACTGCTTAAATTCCTTTCTGAGAGGGAATAGGAGCAATGGGTCTGAGGTGGAAAGCAGCTGAGGGCCCAGGAAAATGATGAGTTGGGGTATCTTGCTGTGGGGCAGGAGGTTGGTTCCAGGTCTGATTATGGATATAGATATGGAGGGAGTTCTATGAGCTCCAGAAATAATTCTCCTGGGCTGTGGGAAATAACTGAAGAACGGTGAGAGAAAGGAAGTACTGAGGGTACTGGTGATTGCTACAAAGTGAAGAAGCATTATCAACATTGGGTTGTGAAGCTTTGGCCTCTTTGTTTGTCTGGAGTTTACAGTGGTAGCACTGATAAGGGGACAAAGAGAATTTGTTACTGTGCGCTGTCCAGACCAGAGCTAGTTAAGAATTGATATCGACTTTCTCCCTTGTGCTGTAACTTTTAGTGAGGGTGAAGTCTGTGGACAATATTTTAATCTTTAAGAATCATTTCAATTATTAATTAAAGTAGGGAAAAGTGAATATCTGCATAGGTCTAAAACAAAACACTGTATCTGTCCAAGTGCTGTATCTGTTTTGACATCAGCATATACTTATGCTGACGGCTGAGCTCGTTAAATGCAATATCAAAAGGAATGCAGTTATGTTTCGGTAGGAGTATGAAGAGAGACTCAGAAGTACTGTGTAATAGAGAGGGTTGCCTACATCTAGAAACTGTGATTGATCACAAAGCCAGGAACAGCAACAAAAATAAGAACATCTGCTGAAACATATGAATACAATGAGCATCTGAAATCTTGTAATACCTGTATAGCAACTGGCCAGAAATTAGATTTGCAGCACTTGCCATTGTCAGGTAGACACAACACAATGAGACCTCTTGCTAAGCTGTGGCAGCGTTTCTAGGGCAGTGGTCAAGATGAGAGCTTATTAATTTTTTTTGAAGCATGCTGAAATTTTTGGTGTCGTCTTCTCTTCCTATTGCACCTTTGGACTACTACCGTTTATTGCGCTCTCTCTTTATTTCTTCCTTCATACTGTGTTCCTGTTGAAGTCTTACTAATATTTGAATAAGTGGCCTGAAAATGACACTAGAAGCGCAGTAACTTCTCTTACATCAGCCATCCAAGACTGAAAATGAGTCTCTAACATGAGAAACTGTTATTACAAATCAAGATCCTTAGTTCTTGAAGAAGCATTCTCCACTGCAAGCTTGTACACTGTGGCCTCTCAGCAATGGTCAAGATCCCACATAAGTGCTGAGGATGCTGAGGTTTGTACCAGGTTGCTGTGAACAGTTGGATCACAGGGGGGTGTCTGAGGGTGTCAACATCTCTAAAAGTCTACAGACACACTATTGCAGGCAGATAGTGAAGGAAGAGAGAAATCATCCTGTTGAGATCTACTTTTCTGAGTTCATTGTTCTATGACTGCTCGTGCCCTCAAACAAGGCAAACAGTAATACCCTATGTGCTGTCCGTGAACCCTGTGGTCGTGAACAGGATGGTCTGACTTGCATCTGGGACCTGGAGATGCGTTATGGTCAGTGTCTGTGGCAAGTCAAAGTAGGAATATGGAGCCAGATGACAAAACCTGATGTGGGACCTTTGATCCTTGGGAGACTATCCCAAAAGCTCATGCTGCACACAGCTGTCCGGCTCTGTGCGTGGTTGTATGGTAAGGGACATATCTTAAAGCCTTAGCCCTTTTTTTTTTTTAAAAAAAAAGGAAACCTCAGACCAGTGAAAAGTAGCTGATTTAGCTGTTTTTGTGAAATAGAGTTTCCATTCCAAATTTTTTTTGAAATCACAGAAAAGCAGAAAATTCCAGGATCCCATTGAATCTCCTGTCATAACTATTATTATTCTGCTTTCTTTCCCTATTTTTTGGCATGGATAGTATGGATTTCCATAGCATCTGGTATGCAGTTTTCAGTGAAATAAGAACTAAAGCACCTTATTTCCCTTAGGAACTCACATGCTAATTCAACCTGCACTACTAGAACTGATCTGAGCCAGATGAAATCAAAGCTTTGATTTCATACACCTTCACTTTGAATGTCTTCAATCCTCATCGTCTGGATCAATCTGAAGGCTTCAAAAACCAGCTGTAGCTTCTTGGAAACAATAAAATGTGTGGGGAGAAATATGATTTACACCTGCTGAACAAGCCATAAGCTGAATTGCATGTTTGTCAGATGTTCTCCATTTTTGAAGCTGTCTTCAAAGCACTGCAGAGCTTCATTATTTTTCTTATTTCTTTTTAAGAGCTGTGTATTACGAGTCCATCTTCCTTACTATTGCCAATAGCAATACAGCGTTCTGATCATCATGCACTTTAGGATGTGTTTCTCCTTTCAGTTTTCATTCTTCTTGCAGGTAATTATCAGCAGAGAGCTCTCTGGGTGCTACCAGGCAAGATGTTATGATTCATGTATAGCACTTAGCATCATAATTTCTCACAAGCCTGAGAGCTTGAGTTTTGAACTTTAATTCTACAGGGTAAAGTCTGTCTAACTCTCTGACAAAATAAACCTCTGTAACAGAAGTTTGATTAGCAGTGGTTCCATGATTGCCTCTAGCCACATCTGGGCACCTTTTGTTCCTGAAAAGCAAATGTTGCTTCTCATCACAGCTGTAATGTGGTAGCAGTACAGAGTGATCAGCTGAATTGAGGTCTGGGTCATTGAGACAAGAATCAAATACTTGAGGTGAGGTGATTGGGGTAGGGTTGCCCAGGCAAATGGGTATGTGGTCAACTGAACAGGCCTAAGTGTTTGTCTCTTGGGATGCCAAAATATTTTGCTGCTGCTTATCCCATGGTAGGTAGGAAAAAATCACATAATGTTCTCTGTTTCCAGTAAGTTTTGAAAATATATTTTCCTAACATTGCCTTATTGAAAGGAGAAGGCAGGCAGAAATGTTGTGTTATGGCATGGAGCAATTAACAATGGGCCTGCGCTTTAATTTGTTTTAAAGAATTGCGTGAAGGAAAAAGCAAGCAAAGTGCTCAGGGAATAGTAAATATTATCTATTTTAGCAAAGCACACAAAAATGTGATCATGTTTAAGACTATCTGCAGAATTTTGACTTCTGTGCAGGTTGCCTGTAAACCAAGGTAGAATTAGATTCTGTCCCTTTCTGTAGGGAAGTTCATTGCAGCACTGTTCTTTTCAGTTATTTTCAAGAAATGCTGTAAGTTGAAGTTTGAAGGGAAACTCCTTTGTCCTGCGTCCTTTTCCTCGTTGGCATGAAGCTTTCACTTTTGTACCTTAACTTTCCTGTTTGTAAATTCATCGTGAATGTTCTTGAGGCCAGAAGTTTATACTGTTCAGTGCCTCTCCCTGGATGAGGCCTGTTGCTGACTTCTGCTTCCTGAGGTCAGTTATCATTTGGGAGGACAGGAAGTATCTCATGAGGCTCTGCAGGCAAGCTAAATCAGATCTTGTCTTTAATCTCAGCAGATAAGGGCAGAGAGAAGGGTGGCTATAATCTGTGGGAGCCTTAACAAGACTGCGTTGACTGTGCACAACAAGTGACATTCAGATGACAGTCAAAAGACATGCAGGTCCCATGGAGATTTTATGATGAATGGCATTAATAAACATTCCCCATAAGTCTGATGTGGAACAACAGCATTCTCAACTACTCATTACTGCTTAATGGTACTACAGTGACTAAACATATGATCTTCTGACAGAATGCTTGTTGTTGCATCTTTCCACACTAGATTTTGGGATTGTACTTGGCTTTACAACAGACAGGGTGATATTACACTGCAAACATCTGTAAGAGAGATCTGGTTCTCTAGGGACTGGTTTCTCAAGTTATCTTCTTGGATTTCTCTCCCTTGGAAAAAGGAAGTGTTGCTCAGACCCTTTCCATTCCTACCTTCCCTGTAGCTTCTGGTTAGAACATAGTGTGTTGTTTGCAAAGAGATCCTGGAGGATCTATTTTGAAGTGAGGCAAAAGAGTTGCTTGCAGTGTGCTAATAGGGATTTTTCCTAACAGTAAAACTAATTCTGATACAGTGCTCTCAGAAGCTTCTGCAAGCATCTGGATGGGAACTGTTGAATCATGGCCTGAACCTCTGATTGACCACCTGAGGTGAGCACTGAGTCAGCTGTGGGAGCACAGGTGAAGG
>PPHD01020016.1:0-13840 GCA_002909625.1 Bambusicola thoracicus
GACTCTATCTCTGTTCTGTGGGCAAGTGGTCTTCTGCTCAATAGGAGAAAGGTTCAGCCATACACTCCTCTGTTCCCACTTCTCCCCACTGGTCTCAGCAGAACACTTTTCAAGCAAGAAAGACAAAAAAATGGGCACTGTTGTCTACAGAGAGCATATAGCATCCAGTACTGCTCATTGCTTTGGGCAGGAACGAGACCTCAATCCAAACCCAAGGGGAGGTAACGACCACAGGAGAAGAAGCCAGCAGACACAGAGGAGGAAGATAGCAGTGCTCCAATGCAGCCTCCCGGGAGTGGTTTGTATGCTACCTTTTTGTTTTATTACATTTTGGGGTCTGATTTCAATGGTGCCCCTCCCTGCCCCCTCCAGAGCTTGCCAGCTCTCCCTCCACAGCTGATTTTGGAGTCACCATCCTCAAATTCCTTCACAGCTATGGGGACTTACAGTTCATTAACTTCATGCCCAAATCACTCTCCAAGCCTGCGTGTGTTCCTAATTACCGCACATCAGCTTCAGTTTGCACCCTGGGAGGAAAGTGCTATTAATTATAAGCTGGACCCTAACACTTCCCAAGTTAACAGATGCCAAATTGGGTTTATAACCCAGTTAGCAAGAGCCAAGAAACCACAGGTTGCTCAGGTAGGACCAGGTTGGACATCCTGAGCAAGCATAACTGAGGAGGCACTGAAAAACAGTGTCTTCCTTCAAAGAAGGGAAGGTAAGGGTTGGCTTGCAGGAGGTGGCGAAACCTCCCCAGATGATGCAAGAGAAATATTAAGCTTCAGCCCCACAGAAACTTTGTGGACAGGTTGCGGTGCGTAGCCAGCACTTCTGCTCAGACCTGTTTCCAGGACTGCCCGAGGTGGCTGCAGAAGGTCTGACACCCCACTGCCACCGGGCACAGCTGCTGGGGCTCCATGAGCACCTCTGTCCCTCCACAGCTCTATTCTCACCCTGCACTTACTACCAGGGAATACAAACATATCTGTGGGAAATGCTGCTTTTCTGGGCAACAGAAAGATCTAGAGATCATCTAGAGACTTTCTCTTTGCTTTGTGGCTTCTGAGCTCAAGGGTTGCTCAGAGATGTCTCTCCCCATCCATGGAGTTACAAATACTTTCTGGTGAGATGAAGGCTCCTCCTTGTTTCTTGCTATAGTCTCATGTAATCATCTGCTCCCGGGGCTGGGGCCTTAAAGAAAGCAAAAGCAAGTGTCTCAAAAACTCTTAATAAATGCTGACATTTGGAACACTTCTGAAGTATTTTCACTAACAACCTTCATTTGTCCCAAGGCATGTAGCAGCTCCCTGGCACATCATAGCAAAGAAAAAGAAGTCCATTTTGCTTCACCAGCCCAGCCAAAACTGCTACCTGGAGAAGCAGCAGAGAACCATGGCACGCACTGCTATGATAGATGGATTAATGGTGAGTCTGAGCAAAAGCATTCCCCTGCTCTTCAGCACAGGGGAAGGAATCAGTCTGAGTGGGGAAAGGTGAGCTGATAGGCATCAGCTAAGCTATCTGTGAGATCATCCTCCTTAGCTCCATTAGCTTACTTTCATTGCACCAGCAAATGCCATTGTCCCCAGGTGAGACATTTCTCTTTTTTTATCCTCCCAGTCACTGGCTCTCTGAAAACTCCCCACTCCTTACTGCACTTTTTAGTCTTGGCAGCTGGAGCAAACCAAAGACTGGAGAATTCTGCCTAAGGTTTGAGTTCAGCCCTGCACGGAGGTGCTGCAGGAGTCCCCAGAAAAGCATTGGTGGAAAAGGAAGAGCTCACCGTGCTCAGCAGGTGTCAGCAACTGGATTAAAGTAAGCATTTGGCCAACCCTCCTCCTGCACCCAGGCTCAGACCCACCAGAGCTGCAGTCCTTCCCACAAGCTGAATGCCAATTTCTTCCCTGCTTCACCGTGCTCAGATCCTCCCCCCGCTGCGCTTCCACCCCACTAACTTCCCTGATATGCCCCACATCAAACCCCTGCTAACTTCCCTGATACGTCCCACACCAAAGAGCATGGGATCAGAAATTACACAACATCACAGTGCAGAAATTAACCAGGACGGGCCGTTCAGCTTGCACTGGCAGCCTTAAACACAGACAAGCATCTCCAGCGGAAAAGTCCATGGGGGGAGGCAGCCGGGAACTCGGCGCTGTTTACGCACCACCGGTCTCCATCCAAGTCCCGACTGAGATTTCACATCCCCTGTTGGGGTGACACTGTCGGGCCCGATCGCGTCGATGGTGTCCTTTTAATTAATCCTCGGGAACAGCGGCACCTGAGCAGGCGCTCAGCAGCCCGCATGGCCGCGAGCCCAGCTCCACGGCTCCTACAAAAACCCCTAATGAGAGAAAGATGCTGCCATTGCTGGCCTCCCACTCTGTTTACAGACACTGTCTGGCAGCACAGCATGCTCTCTACCGTTTGGCTTCTGTGGACGAGGGGGAGAGGGAGAAAGGAGGTGAGTCAGCCCTTGGCCCCTTGCTCCCGAACGGCGATTGCTAATGCAATTATCCCAGCGCAGCTGAAGCACTGTGAGACCCCGCAGCAAACAACGCCGAGCTCCGGCCCACCGAACATCTGGGCAGCTGCTGCCACTCGAGCGAGGCCAGATGCTCGGGGCAGTGCTGGGAATGGAGGCTGTTCCCCCTGCCCAGCATGGAGCCACGGCATTTTTGGGGATGCTTTTTGGGGCCGTGATGCTCGTACTCACGTTTGATGCAGTGGTTTGTGCCAGGAGCCACAGCCCAGCCTGAGCAGCACTGTCTCCCACAGACGTTCGGCCTAAACAGAGACAAAAGGGAGTGATGAGAAGGGGGAGCTGAGGTCTCCGCAGCCAGCACCTCTGAGTCACCCGTCAAATTATTTCCTGCAGCATCTGATATTTCCTTCCAGATGGACCAGCAGCTGAGATCAAAACCCATCGGACAAGGGCTGAGTTGTTTGAGTGCCTGGAAGAGACCCCCCCAGGGCTGCGTGAATGCAGCAGTGTGCACAGTGCCTTCTGAGCTGGGGCAGCGCTCAGCTCCCAGCGCTGAGAGAAAACACCCTCCCCCCGAGACCAGCAGCTGCCATCTTTAACAACCTCGTGGCACTGTATTCTTTTCTGAGGCGCTGGGGAGTGAAGCAGGCCTCATTCCAGTCTGGCTATTGCACTCCATACAAGTCTTAGGCTGCCACAGTTGAAGATACATCCCCTCCCATCAGAGTGCTGCAGGCCCACCGTGCCAGCAGCCGTGTCCCTGCCATCATTTGCCTCCACCATTCCTCCGGTGCAAAGCAATTTCTGCCTGATTCCAGCAGGCTCAGATCACTTCCACGGTTGCTAATTCCAGCACTTTGACGCAAGAATGTTTTGACTGCCCTTAGACAGACAGCATCCTCCCCACCAGCCCTCACTGTCTGCTTTCAGGTGCTAATCGCAGGCCACGTACAGCTGTCAGAGACACCACTGTGCCCTTACAAAGCTGAAGCAGGCAGCAAACCCTGATTTCTCTCCCACTTCACATATTGACATGTCCACAAGGAGACAGGATAGCAAGCTGCAGGTTGCCCTCCGAAAGTATTTACTCACCATGGAGAGAAAGCATAGGGAATTTATAACCTCTGCACGTCCAGGTAGATGGGAAAGTATGACTGTCAAAGGATACAAAGTTAGAAACAGTCAGCCTGAGGGCTCTGGAAAGCCTCTGGAAACCAAGTTGGGAGTGTGGTTTATTTCTAACGCCGGACAAGGCAGTTAGGGCTTCTGACAGAATTTACAGGAACCATGGAAACATGCACATTTGTCTTCCAGACTGACTTTCACAGGAACGCAGCAGGGTCAGAAGATGATCCCGCTCTGAACTAGCGCTCCTGGATACCCACAACGTCAGATGGCAGCCCCAGGAGTGCCAGAGCTCTGGGTATGGGGCTCACACTTCAAAACAGCCAAATGAAGTGGCAAGCAGGCGTGCAAGGATGGCCCTGCTGCTGGCAAAGAAACCCATCTGTAGGGATATGGCCACCTCACAGGGGAAGTGGAAGTGATATGAGAAGCCACATCATTTGGAAAGTGCCACCCCGTCTTTCAGGATCAGTATTTTGTTAACCAGGTAGATTTTACCTGGAGAAAGTACTTAAATGCCCTTTGCGTGTCTTCCTGCAAGCAGAATGAGCCTAATTAATTCCCGTACTCACTCACACCTGTGCTGGCTGGGCAACAGCACTGGCTTTCAGCTTCTTGTCTATGAACCCAGAGATCTATGGATTTCTTCTTTGAGACCTCCCCAGAAAGTACCCAAGCAAACTCTCACTTACAAACTGTGTAAGAGCCCACAAAAGGCCTTACGCTTTCTAAAGATGTGTGAACCAATAGAGAAAACCATTCTAGAGCTGTAGCAGGTATCCGGGTCTGCTGACAGACTGCAAGCATCAGCATAGGCATCTTTGCTTTGACTCTCATGTCTCGCATTCTTCCCTCAGCATGGCACACACCTTGCCAGCCACATTCTGCCAGGCTCTCCAGAGAGCAGAGCCCTTTCTAACTTCAACCTGCTGACACAATCAGAGGCTGTTTCTTGCAAGCATGGCAAGTACTTTCTCCAAAGAACCTGTTTTGGTCTTGAGTCCCACTGTAGGTTCTTGATGGAAGCAAAGTTCAAGGTTTGTCTAAGTGTCTCACACATATATTCCTGAATGCTCTCAAGCCAAGCCTCCCCTGCCTCCATCACACTCCTACTGGCTACAGACAACCACTGCCAACCCCAGAAGAAGGGAAACACAAGCACTGAGGGATGCTCCTCAAGAGAGGACAGCCTGGCACGTTAAGAGGGGAGCAGTTCCTCAGGGGGCAAAGAGAGCACATGAAGGGGAGCACCGCCTCCTTCCACAGCCTTCTCAATGAGGGGACAGGCAAAGGTGGAGACAGGGAAGACTTCTTGAGCTGGGAGCATAGTGCTGAAAGAAGCAGCACATAGGGGAAAAATGAAACCGATCTATTTCCCACTAAGGAACCCCAAAGTTAGCAGTTAGGTGAGCTGAGGTACGTGCAGCAGCAGAACAGCTCTGGGGGCTTTGCTGCACGGGACCCAGTGCCAGGCACATCTGGCTCTAGTTACAGCGTTCAGTTGACATCTGCGCTGGTTGAATGCTGTGTGGTTTCCCTGCCTCGCAAAGAATGCAGTGCAAGCCCCTGGGGGTCTCAGGAGCACGGCATGTTTACTGTGGTGCTTGGCCAGCTGCACGTGCTGTCACCAGCACCAGGGTAAGCACATGGCTCAGGCACGAGCCACCCCTGGGCACGCAGGGCTGCTCCTAGGCTGCAGAACCGCTGGCAGGGTCACTCCAGCCTGGTGTCATCATCCCCAGGGGGCCGCTGGCCCACGGGACAGCAACACACCTTAATCCTGGGCAGCCCACGGGGACGGCTCGGGATGTTCCCAGGCACTGAGACTTGGCTGTCTGTAACACTGGACTACTACAGGATTCAGGGATCATCCCGCAGAGCTGTTCCTAGCCCAGCTCAGTGACACAAAGCTTCCTCCACATTAAGAAGTACCACGTGTGGCGCTGGCTGCACCAGCATGACCCATAACTTGAGCAAAAGAGCCACAGTAAGCCAATCCTTTGCATCTCTCCTTGCTGCCTCAGCCAGAGGCCAATGCCAGGGTCACATCCCCATCACACAAAGTGGGAAGCAAGCGCCCAGCACGAGAGAAGCCAGCAAGATTTCACAGCGCTATTTGAAACCCGAGCCGTGCAACTGCAATGAGCACCGGGGGAAGGAAAACTAGAAAACAGTAGTAAGATCGTGGCTTCACATAGTTGAAGCATGTGCGCAGCCTTAGTGGCGATCACACGGCGTTTCTGAAGCACTCAGCAGAACCATTTTTTTTTCAGCATTTGCTTTAACAGCGATCCATGCCTCATCTTTCAACTTCACGCGGTGCTCTGCTGCCAGAGCCGCTGGCTCCGTGCGGGTCATTCACAGCATCCTCACCGAAGGCCAGGGGACTATTAGATCACCGGGTCTGCCTTTATGCTGCATGACAGTGAACTCCGTCCAGCTGCATATGAAATATTTGCAGTCGGACCCAATGAAGAACATTAGCAAAAGGCTGCTGGCATCGATGAGCCACTGGAAGTGCTCTGCCAAGTCCACGTCACCATTAACTGCCTCAATGCCTGAGCAGTCCTATACACACGCTGCGGAGCGAGCCGGTATCCCACAAAGCTGGGGTGAAAGAGGACCGCACGACCACGGGCAGCATCCACAACCCAACAAGTGGGGTGTACAAGGCACAAAAAGAAAGCAGGAGGGAGAAGATGGAATTCCCAGCCTGTCACTCTGGGATTACTTGCCAAAAAAGCCTCACGTGTCCCCAGATGTGAGGTAGGCAACAAAAGGGGAGGCTTCCCCAGTGCACTCCCCAGTTACTCATCCCCCTCCAATTTTGTATACATCATTGAGGACTTTAAAGAACGGCAGGCATGGGGCAGGGGAACAAAGAGGGCCACATCATGGGGGACACGATGGTGTGCAGCAGGACCGCCAGTTTGAGTGAGGAATACATTCAGCACACTAGTTGGCAAGCGCTAGGGCCATTCTGAGGGTCTGGGAGCTGCCTGCCCTGACACTCAGGAGGAAAGGAGTTCTATGGTCCAGAGCTGCATGAATGAACCTACAAACACAGGTCTGAACACATTGAACTGGGCAGCCACCTGCTCCGTGGCGCTAAGTAGAAACAGCTCATCAACAGCAGCGAGGGCTCTGGTATGTGTCTGCAAGCCAGGCTGGGGGGACTGGGAAACAGGCAGGGAAACAGGGCACAGCAAGCAGGCAGAGATGTGTTGTATCTTTTCCCTTGCTCAGTGATAAAAGACAGCAGTTTTCAGCGATACTTGCTGTGGTGCCAGAAGTCACCTCACCATGAATGGGAGAAAGCACCCAAAGGCAGTTCTGGCAAGGTGTGTCCACGGGAAGGTGTGAGCAGCTCCTACCTGCAGCACCATCAGCCACGAGCAGGGCACCAGACTCATCCAAAATGGTCCCTGAGCAAGAAACTCAGTTCTGCTGTCAAGCAAAGTGGGAGGACAGCTGCGCAGAGGAGGCCATCGTGCTGATGAACAGGCAGGTTTTGCAGGCCCAGGGCACGGGCTCACAGTGCACGTGATGACCTGAGTGAGGCCCCAGAGGCACCAGCAGAAAGCTGTGATTTGGGAACGAGGAAAGGCAACCCACGCACAGCTGGGATTTCAAGCCAAAGAAGCTATATAAATAAACGGCACCAGGGTGTAGTACAGCCTGCGGTGCTACCTGAGGAAGGGAAACCGAGGGTCACCATACCAGAGAGTAGAGGGAGTGCGGTGCGAACGGCAGAACAGAAAATATCCCACCTGGCAAAAAAATGAAATCGTGAACTGAAGTTCTTTAGGGGCCCTGAGTTTCCTGGATGGAAACGTGTCCAGTGCAGCGAGGGATGTGGGAAGATGGATGAGGTGGAAGAAGGGAGTCTCACGGAGCGGCTGGAGGCGGCAGCGAGCTCTCGGCGAGCAGCAACGCCATGTGGTTACTCACCGACGGTGACTTCAGCGCAGCTTTCGTGTGAGAAAGCTCCAAAAGCAGCGGGTCACAGAGAAGTTTAAAAAGCGCTGATTTGGACTCCAGAAGAGATGGAAAGCCATTGACAGCAAGCCATTAGATGCACGTTCCAGAGTTCACGTTCATGGGAATTGCAGCTCTCCTCTCAGCTCTCCCTTTCCAGAGCAGAGCGCACACAGACAGGGAGCGCAGCACTGCGGCACAGCTCCTCGTCCCCCTGGGCTTGGAGGCCTGTGGCAGCCCCAGGTACGCCAGGCAGCCAAATCCCACCGACAACAGGTCAGCAGCAACACCCTCTGTTGTGGGATGGACGTTGTTTTCAAGGAGGTTCGGCGCCCTTCTGCACAGTGTGAGGCCCGGGGCAGTCCCAGGTGCCGCTGTGGGCCAGCTGCTGGCACTGAGGGCATCACGGGGACTTGGAAAAGGCTGCCAAGGGAGGTCACTGCCCTACCGCCCCACCACAGGAAGGCTGACAACAGTCAGCCTGCAGGAAGGGTAACATCCTCCTGAGCCCAGGGCTGGGTCTCCCAAGGAATTGGTCCAATACACTCTCCCTCTAAGAGGCTGGTAAAACAAGGCATAGGTGTGTCAGAAACAGCCGCTTACCTGCCATTAGTGATCGAGACTTCATGTATCCAACATAACGGGGAAGAAAAGCAAGGTTGTGTAGTTGTAAGAGACTACATGAATGCAGGAACGTGCAGAAAGTGTGCGGAGACACCTCTGTCTTAAAGGTTTGCAGTGAGGTAAGCAAGGGAGAGAAAATGTCAGGGACGAAGCTACCTTTTGCACTCTAGTGAAGATACCTGCCCTTATTGGAGAAGAATTTCTGCCCATGTCAGAGAGAGTAAACCCAGAGCCTGCACACGGCTCACGCACAGAGCCAACACACCACCATGTGGGTCAGTCAGGCTGCCCGTGCCAGGGCTCCAGTGGCCTGTCCTGGCTCATCGTGAGGGGCAGCAGCCACAGGGGATCAGAGGGAGAGCTGCGGAGCAGGGAGCCTGGGGGTACGTCAGAACCGCACCATGCGTCTCGCTGCAGGCTCCCCTTCTCTGCAGAGCAGCTGCAACTCTGCCATATGATCTCCTCTCCACCTCCTCAGGGCCGTAGCCAGAGCCTGGAGCTTGGAAACGGCTCTGCCAGGCGACTCATAGAAGCCTCCCCCGGCTGAGCCAGCCGAAGCCACGGGAAGCTGCCGTGTGGACCGCTTACGGGGGGCCCATTACGGGAGGACGGAGCCAAGAGGCCGGGTACCTGCAGCAAGAGCTGCGGCAGCCAGGCTCCATCCCGCCGGGCCAAACGAGCCCCCTGCCAAGCGCGGGGCACGGCTCCCGGAGAGCGGCGGAGCAGCATCCACTGCCCGCAGCAGTACGCGGCCGCCCAACCCACCGGAGCCAGCGGAGCACCGGACCCAGCGCTCTTAGCCACGGCGCAGCCCCGTGTGCCGGGCAGCGGGCGCTGCCCCGCTCTCGCACCTCGAGGCGAGCAAAGCGGATCGTCGCACGCGTGGGCCGGCCGCTGGAACCGGCAGAGGGCTCCGATGGGAGCGCGGCTCCACGCCCCTCCCGGAGGGCCGTCCCGCCGCGCTCGAGGAGGGCATCGGGGAGGCACGCGGCGCACACTTACCCCACCATCCTCCCTCTGCCGTTCGGCTCCTTCGCCCGCGGCACCGCCCGCGCCTTGAGCGCGCTCCTGGGTCGCTGCCGGGAGGGCTGCAGCCCCTGCGCGGGGCCGAGTCCGGGCTCGGGGCGCTGCCTGCGGCCGTCGTTGGGGCTCTCCGCGGGGCCGCGCTCGGGGCGGAGGGCGGCGGGCAGGGCGGCCGGCTCCGGGGGGGCTCTGTGCGGCCGGGGCAGGCCGGGAGCGGTGCCCGTCGTCCCCAGGGGTGCGGCCTGTCCCCGCAGCCGGCGGGGCTCGGCTCGGCGGGAGGCGCCGGGCTCCAGCCTCGCCGCCAAGTCCCGCTGGCAGTCGCCGAGTCCCAGCAGGATCGCGAAGGTGAGGGGCAGGACGCTGGCCGCGGCGCCCCGCATGCTGTCAGCCCGCGGGGCGGGCGAGGGCCGGCGGCGCGGGGCGGGCATCCCCCCGGGGGGCTGCGCTCCGGTCCGCCCGACGGAGCCGCGCCTCACTGCCCCATCTCCCCGCGGGGCTCCGCCAGCACCTGCCGCCCGCCGGGGGCGGGGAGCGGACCGGGGGCCGCCGAGCGGCTCCGCCGAAGGAGGAAGAGCGGGAGGAGCGCGGCCGTCCCGCCGGCGAGCTCTTGCGTTCCGCGGGCGGCTCCGAGCACCTTCGCGCCCGCCTCTGGCACTGCCAGAGCCTGGAGGGGATGGAGAGTTTTATTTTTGGAAACCTCCCCCTTTTGCGTCTTTTTGATGCTGACATCCCCCCCTCTCCAGAGGACACGGCTCAGCCCCCCCTCCTTAGCAGAGGAGACATTCCAGCAACACCCACTTTGGCAAAGGGAAACAAACTACAACGGAGAAGCCTTAACCCCTGCCTGGCCGGGGAGGCCGATGCTCCGCCGGTTCGTGAACCGCCTTCTCTCCCGCCGCCCGGTCCGCGGCGACCCGCCGGCCCTCGGCTCTGCCGACAGCTCTCGGGGAGCGGCAGCGGCCGCGGCTGCTGCCGTGGGGGCGCGGAGCGGGGATGCGGGCGCCAGAGGGACGCGCCGTCACCCCCCGGCGCCTGGGGCCCTCGGGAGCCGCAGCGTCTCTTCAGCCTGCCTGCTGCCCTGCTGGCATCTGCCGGTGTGAAGAGCCTGACTGCCATCGCAATCTGCTTTCAGCGCCCTCATGCAGCCCCAAACCCAGCTCGGAGATCTACGCGTTTACTTGTAGAAAAGGGCTCACCTGAAAGCTCCGGGTCCTTCGGCTGAGAGACGCCTTCCAGGAGTCACATCCATCAATAGACGTCAAGTCCTCCCATCTTCTTCCGTGTGAGCACATGGAGGTGGAAGGTTGGCTCCCAGTGACTGCTTTAAATGCACTGAGAAGGACTGGGGGAAGAGTGGGAGTGGGGAGAAGGATGTCAGGGCTCTCTTAGCAGGCACATGCCCAGTTGACCTCATCCTCTGCCACATCTCTGCTGCTCTCCCCTGCCCTTGGCCATCTTGGGCAGGAGCAGGTCCTCCCCGAGGAGCACAGGCTCAGCCTCAGCTGAACACCATGAGGTATTGCTCACTGCAGCCCTTACACGCAAGAAGGGCAGAGAAGCACACTGAGTGCACTCAAGGGGTCACCAACCCAGACTCATTACACCAAGCTCAGGAGGGCAGAAGGTACGGCTCACTGAGCATCCTGTTGCAGAAAACAGCTTCTGGATGTCTGCAAGAGGATATGTGGGTCATGGTGCACATGGAGGGTACAGTGAAAGGACTGCTCATGTCTGCCTTTAGGGTAGGGACTGTTGGGGCCAGATGCTGCAGCTCAACCACTGGGTTTAGCAGACAAGTTATCATGTCAACCCAGGAGTTTATCCTCCCTTGTCCATCTGATGCATGGAGGAGCTGCAATAGAACACAGACTCATCTCCCATGCCCACCACTCCTCCAGGCCCTCACAGGACCTACTGCCTGCCCTCTGCTTCCCTCCAGCCTTTCCCACTGCCGGTACCCACAGCAGGGCTGAGCAGGATCAGACTTTGACCTCAGCACTGACAGCTGGCTGCATGGGGCAGTGGCATCGGAGCAAGGGGCAGTAGGTGCCTTGGCATTTCCTGGATGCCATCATCTCTCCATCTGCTTGGGCAGAATTTTGCACAGCCACTGAGAACTGCAAGCAGTGCCAGATAAGAGCCGAGGCTCAGCTCTTTGTTCTGAGGAAGAGGAATGTCCTTTCCATCCTCACCTAATTACTTTCTTATGCAGCAGTGGAAAGAATGCTTGTGCCTAAACCTGACACAAGAAAATTATCAATACCATAAACAAAGCCATAAACAAAGCTTCTCAAAAACACCCTGGCAGTGCTGGAAGCCCTGCAGAGGACTTAGTGGGATCCCTCCCCAGAGGTTCCGGGTCACCCCAGGAAGATGCAGTCTCGGGGTCCGATAGAGCTGAGGAATGAGGTTTACAAACCAAGCACAGCCTCAGCTGGCCGTTCAGCACCCCACACAGAGCCAGCACAGGGGGTTGGCATCTCATCTCGAATCAGCCTTGCATCACACTCACAGCCACCCCAGGAGCTGGATGATGAGCCCTACCCAGTCTCCCCATTCAAGCAGCCACTCCTGCAGGGATGCTCCAGAGCTGTTCGTTCCCAGCAGCACGTGTGCCCATCAGACAGGGAGCGAGGGCAGCCCCAGTGCAGGTGAGCCGGGGGCAATGCACAGGCACAGGAACGCCTTGCATTTAACTCTCCCTGAAAGCGAGTTGGAAATTGGGAAGCGCAGGGTGCGTGGAGAGCTGCAAGTTGGGCTGCAGCACGCTGCTCAGCGGGGGCTCGGCAGACAAACACGAAATACCTCATTTCTCAGGAACTCACGCAGACAGAGAGCGGGCGGCCGGGCGGCTCGCCGCCGAGATCAAACCCACGCCTGGGAAGAGAGATTAGCAGCAGGGGAGGGTGGTGAGTGGAGTTCAACAGCGCAGAGCGTGGTCCAGGAGGGCAAAGCAGAAGCGCTGCATCCACCTCCTTGTAATTCCCTGCACCGGCTCTGGGGTGGCTGAAACAGCACCAAAGGAGAGGCCAAGGTCAGAAGGAGTTGTGGCACCTCCCCAAGTTCACACTTTCCATGGCCAGCAGCATAGCAGGGGGAACAAGGCAGCCCTTGAGGCTAGGGTGGAAAGGAAGGTGCTCACTGGGACCTGAAGAGAAGAGGAGCAAGGGTGCACTGTGCTGCAACATGGCCCATTCTTCCCACCACCATTATGGTGGAGAAACAGGAGCGCTTGGGCAGCTGAGAATCAAAGTCATAGTGCCTGGTGAAAGAGACTGAGTGGGAAAAGGTGGTCTGTAACCTGGAGGGATGGCTGAGAGTCAGTCCTCCTTCAGCCCTCTCAAGGAATAGGAAGCAGGGGCCCCTCCGTGCCTGGACCCCTTGCACCCTCATTCTTCCACCCTTTATGCCTCCATCACCTCTGCAATACCCCCTTGGATGAGTAGCACCTGGGAACCACACTTCCAGGGCCAGTTGGCCCACAGATGTAGCTCCTGGCACCACATCCTCTAGATTAATTAGCTTGTTTTCTTCCTCTTCTGAAGGGTTCACAACCCACATGTGCTTCTTCCTCTGCTGCGAGTGGACCCCTAACGCGCTGCAGATGGGACGCATTCCATGGATTCGGGAGCTGCCTGAAGTTCATGGGTTAAGAAGGAGCATTCCTCCTGCTGAAGGCTGAGGTGCAGGAGAAGGCCAACCAGTCACACGAGTTCACAAATCAGGGTCACAGCCAGTCTTTTGGAGGTGCAAGTCACTGAAAAGAACCACCTCAAGGAGCAAGGGCGCAGTAGCCCTGGAGAGCTGGATGGAGAAACTGCTTCCAGGCAGCTATTCAAGCATCTCTGGAGGGCACCTCTGAAACCGAGCACATTGAGGAAGCAAGAAAAGCAGTTCCTGGGCTTGAAAGCATAGCCAGCAAAGCCTCCAGAAACACCACTCCAAACCTTGGCTTTGCCATGACAGACACAGAGTTCAGCACTCATGCTGACAGGATGCCCAGGGCAGGAGATGTTCCCAAAGGACTGACCAGCTGCAAGGCAAGTTTTAGGGACAGCTCTGTCCATACACTCCTGCTGGCCCTCCAGCCACCCCATCTACTCTTGATGTGTCCATCCTTCAGAGCTCCAGGACACATCCCAACCTTCCCTTGTGAGGAAAGGGCCAGCGTATTATCAGAAATCAGAACAAAAACTGTCTGACAGCTCCTAACAGAAAGCCAAGGTTTGCTGGGTTTGTTGCTCCTTCTCCTTTTGTCTAACCAGGGCCATCTCCAAGATGAAAGAGGGAGGCACAGCCAAACCAAGTGGGTGTCCTACAACTGAGCCCTTTGGTCATGCTGTTGTATGAACATACATCCGTGCATTACTGAGGGCTGAGACCACATGCTGGAAAGGAACTTACAGCTTGAGAGCAAAATATACCACTGTGAGGGAGAAGAAACCTGGAGAGCGAGAACAGATGGCAGAACCCGGGGGATGGGAGTGAAGAGTGAGACAGAGAGGAGACTGCTGCGGGCTACTGCTGCAGAAAGGCTCTGGTGGGGCTGGCTGCAGAGCACAGCTGGTTCCTTATTTATCCATCACAGCATTTCAACCCTTC
>PPHD01020017.1:2669-12794 GCA_002909625.1 Bambusicola thoracicus
CACTTCTCACCTGTACACAGGACTAAAACTTCTGAAACCTGCCAGGATTCATTTACTTTTTTTCTGCACATAAAAAGCCATCCATAGTCAAATTCAGTTTTATCATATCAGAAAAGACTTCCAAAGTCACCATGCAGAGTTTCCTCTACACAGTGGTCAAATTTTAGGAAAGTAACATTTATAGTGCATCAGAGAATCCTGCAAAACCTAGTTGTTACGTGCATACTTCTCAAGAGCTCACCAGACTCTTGTCTTTATTCTTTGCATATGCTCGACATCTGGGGTGTGGGAAAACATGAACGTGATTCAGATTTTCTGTGGAAAAGGAACACTAGAAGAATGGATATGGCATGTTTGGGCTTCCATCATAATGTGACAAATTTTTGTGCTCATTTTTCTCTTGTGAGAGATGAGCGTTTGGCACACAAACTGGAGACTCAGAAAGGGCCTGCAATAATTACAGAATCACAGAATCGTAGTGACTGGAAGAGACCTCTAGAGATCATCCAGTTTAACCCCCTGCTAAAGCAGACTCTCTACAGTAGGTTGCAGAGTAAAGTACCCAGGTGGGCTTTGAATATCTCTAGAGAAGGAGACTCCACAACATCGGTTCACAGCTTGTTCCTGTTCTCTGTTCATATGAACTCATGTTCATATGGAACTTCCTGTGTTCCAGTTTGTGCCCATTGCCCCTCATTCTGTCACTGGGCACCACTAAAAGGAGCCATTTGACTGCCCGCACTTTAGACATTTATAAGCACTGATAAGATCCCCTCTCTCTCCTCCAGGCTGAACAGTCCCAGGTCTCAGCCTTTCCTCAGAAGGGAGATGCTCCAGGCCCTATTCATATCTGTGGCCCATCACTGGACTCTTTCCAGTAGTTCCCTGTCTTTTTGAACTTGGGAGCCCAGAACTGGACACAGTACTCCAGATGTGGCCCCACCAGGGCAGAGCAGATGTGGAGAATCACCTCCCTCACCCTGCTTAGCTTTTGTAGCCTTGTGAGATAAACCTATGTAAAGCATGAAATATACATATTACATATTTACATACGTCAGCACAAATTATTTCAACAAACTAACCTATGGTTTAGGTATCATATTTCTTGTGAGGCATGAGTTTAACCAAGGAATGACCACCAGCTCCTCAGTAATTACCAATATTCTGATGTTGGTTTGCCTTTTTTCTCTCTGAAAGCATACTACTAGAACACAGTAAAGAAAACTCTAGCCTTTCTGATTTTATGAATACACAGCTGTGGGACAGAAGACAGATAACACTGTCACACAGTAGAAAAGCCTTAATTTCCAAAGTATATCTCAGTGGGGCCAAATGTATGAAGAAAGTCTGTAGGATCTCAGCTTGATATATTGAGCACTGCTGAGCTTTAAAGTAGCATCAAACATAACTGGAAACAAAAATACATTTTTCATTGTTAGTTTGAGAACAAATGTGACTTTCTTCAGTTCTTCAACTTCAGTTGAAAATACAGGTCATAGTGCTTGTTTTTGTAAATAGGTTCTTGAAGATTAGACTGAAAGCTCAAGTTCTAAATGCTTAAATATTTTTACCATAAATCTGCACTTTATGGTCTAAAGCAACAGCTTGAAACACACGGAAGAGAGAAGGCGAGGGTATATGTTGGAAAATAGCACACATAGTGCAGTCATGGATTCTATTTTCAGTGGACAGCCTTCAAAAGCTTATATAGAGTGGTAAATTAACTGGTTTCTGCAATGGATGATGAAAAGGTAGGAGCATGTCAAGCAAACTGAATGTCACCCAGTAATGGCCGGAATAGTCATATTCTTCAGAGGAAAAAAGCCAAATAAATTTCACTTGGGAAGTTGCTGTTTTGAAGTCTACTTTTTACAATTTTAGGTCTAGACTTCCCCCTAAAGGAGATAGAGATGGTGGTCTCAGCTCTCTTCTATACAATGTGGCATTAAGGAGAAGTACATCACAGAGTAGCAGTATCAGTATCTGCCACTATGGTCCATGCTTCAGATAGAATATAACCTTTTCTTTCCAATAACCCTTTTTATTGGAATGGAAAACTATTGCTAGCACTTTCTGTCTCCAGCACAGCCTGCATCTCAATGCCTCCTCTTCTGTAAAGCTGCTTCCTACTAACTTATTTACAGGGAGCACAGTGCATTTGAATTCTTGTATGTTCTGATGGCTATGATAAGTTGTTGCAGTCCTGCCTACTACAATGGCAAAGGTACAAACATTCCCCCAGGGTGCAACTTTGTCAATACAGTCATTCATGGTCGCTTAAAGTTGAAAACCGTTGTTCAGAGATGTATGGTCATTCACACACATTTTGGGTTCTGTTTCTAGAAGAGTAATAATAGTATGACATTTAGTTCAGACATTTAGTAACATTGCTGAGGTACTATCAGTCTGTCTTATTGGATGTGGACCCCATTTCTGAGTTATATTATATTTTCTTTATACAGGTTTATCTCAAGAAGAACTACCGCTCATTGCTTGTCATCCAGCTGCCAGCACTACGAGTGTTAGATGGAACCACAGTAAACACAGAAGAGAGGGTAAAAGCTGAGTACCAGCACTTAGCAAGTTTATAGTAAATGTTACTTAAACTCTTAGGACAATATTCACATCACTTATTCTCCTGCAAATCTTGCCCTAAAATTGCCACTGACTATGAAACCAAAAGAAGGCTTGACAACAGTTGGGCATCTGCTGCGACCATTGTCTGTCACACTGACCAGTGTTATTACTCATTATTTTCTTGTGCTCACCCATCTGTCAGTCTGTCTGCATTCATTGGGTGTGCCTCATCTCCTTTTACAATACAAACACACTGGAACAGAGATTTTTAGTAGGATTCACTGTTAGGTTGCCTAAATATAATAATAACAACAGCAAAGAGTCAGAGAGGAGGCTAGCTCAACACGTGTCTCCTACAAACAGAAGGTTCATTGTCTCCGTGGTTCTCTTTATCACTACGACTCTGCTCACTGAAAGAGTTTGTTGTCAGCACAACTGATGTGTGTTTTCTATATCACAGCATGAAATTTCTCTAGAGACTTGTTGGATGAACAGAACTCCTTCCTCGCAGTTCTAAAGACTGCAGTATTCAATTTAACCATCCTTTTCCACAGAAGGATCAACTGAGAGTAATGAGATCTGGAGTCTGTTCCCACTTCGTTGTGCAAGGCAGTTCTCTCCACGTATCCATTTCATACTTACATCACACAGAAACAATTCTTTTACACATTTGAAACACAGCTATTAAGGATGCTGAGAAGCTTCAGTAAGATCAGATTCATTATCATCATCCTAGCCAGCTTTTCCTCAAAACTGTGCACAGTTCCTTATAGACAAGAAGCACAGCCAATAGGCACCTACACCACACAATTATTCCACTCCAAATATCTTCTTCAGTTCTTTACTGCCATAATACTCTCATCACAATCAACTACACCTGCCCTTTATTTTGCTCTTGTCAGAAATTTCTTGGCATAAATATGTCCTTGTATAAATAGTGGAGTAAAAGCTATTACTTGATACTGATATTAGTCACATCTTCACTATTTAGCCAAATCTCAGCCTTAACGTTGGTAGTAGGTCACTGCTGAAACCAGGAAGGTTAAAATCCCTGTACACAGCTCTGTCTCAAAACTTAATCTGTCAGAGTGTTTTACCACAGACCTTTGAATGCTTACATTTACATCTTTACTTGGAGTCTCAGGACCTTTGTAACTTCTTGTCCTAGAGAAACACATTTTCCCACTTAATGCCACAATGCTTATATACAAGAGTTCAAAGCACTTCTAGATTGAGTAATTTCACGTGTAAATGTTTTATTTCAAAACTGACCTGTGCTTTTATTCCATGGATATCACTTAAATAAAAACATGGCAGAATGAGCAAAGCAAGGGAAAGCAATAGAAGTGATGTAAAGACTATCTTTAGAGAAATCTCTGTTTTATGTTTAGGTTCAGTGAAGATGTTATATCTCATTAGCTGCAACAGAACTGAGCCATTTTCTCATTAGATCATTCAAGTGGAACAACACAAAAGATTTTTCATGTTTGTCAGTTGCATTTTAGTTGTGCTTCTTAAAGTGCTTGTTAGAAAGCAGGAATTGAAACCGTATGGTGTTGTTTAAGCTTAGAAAGTGCTTTTGATCTTAAGCTTCAAAAGAGATTTTCCCAGCAGAAACACTGGCACTTTGTTTAGTGCTATTTTAGGTAGACACCAGAACACTCTGTACATAATATTATTTTTTCTTTTCAAGCTATTGATTAAATCTCCTTTAAAATGTTCACTGCTGAATTACAGATGATTTTCAGAAGGCAATCAACTGCTGTTGTCATTCTAGTCTATACAGTCCCATCAAAATTAACACATTGGCATACACTGGCATACAACTTTAAATCAGTTGCTACAAGAATTGTTGACCACAAAGGGAGACTTGTCGACTACTGAATATTTATAAATGCCAAATAGAGCCTTCCAAAGGTAATTTTTATCTGTTGCCCATGCCCTGTAATTGGTTTAAATTTGAACATGCATTATTTTCCATCTTAGTAAAAACAGCTTCAGGGCTTGATAGGTTTGTTATTCAAGTTCTTACAATTTTGTTTCAAGCATTTTGGTTTCATATCTACAGATGCTTTTTCATGCTCACAGCTGGCATGGCTCCTGTTTACCTGAAAGCTTTTCTAGAAACTGCAGTGCTGAAATCTTAACCTCACAACAGTAATCTGTAGAACTAATTCTACAGTTCTTTATTCACAAAGAGTTGACCATTATGGTTTACACTACTTCAAAACAACAGCAAAAGAAATTCTACTGTAAAGGCCAAAACAATTAATCATTTAATCTCTCTTTTCTTTTTCTGATGGAGGATTTCCAAGTTGCAAACTCCACAAAGGACTCTGGATTTCCTCCACTGCCAGACAACTTTACAAGACACACTCCCCTCAGGATATCGACAGTGGATCTGAATGAAAGCATTAACCATTTATTTGATCTTACATATGGTCATAAAGTTGAGGAGCCTCTACTGAATAAGTCACATAAAAGTAAGCATAAGCAAATAGGAATACTTGTTTCCCTTTCCTGAACATTTAATGTGGTTTTACTCCCTCATACTACATATTATATGGCCCACATAGAGCAGTTTTAGCATGGATACTTTTATCTTTCCTGAGAATCTTGCAAATTTCTCAAAGTTTCTGCAGTCTGAGAGTTTCCAATAACCTTCCCCAAACTGGGAGAACTTGTGCTTTTTGGAGTAATACATCTTTGTCTGGTGTTCTTTGCGTTAGTATGGATCCTCAGATTCAGTCTGAATCACTGTCAGAAGAACTAGCTTTCCAATGCTTCCGAAGGATTTGATGTTATTGCTTTTAATTTGTTAACCAATTTCAGTCTGTAAATGAGTTTTCACTATGCTAGGAAATGATGTCTCACTGATCTGGCTGGGAAAATTACAAGCAGAAGAATGAGTGCCATTCTTGATGACTGATAGCTGGAGTGAGGCTGTGCAGGGAGAATATCCGTGTGCCCTTTGTGTTACAGGTATGCCTAGGAATCCAGCAATTACAGCACACAGTCTTTGAAACAGCCATGTAGAAAGAGCTCTCAGGCAAGCCAAAAGTACAACAACTAATCTTAGAAGCAGTTTGGTGCCTCACAGTGTTACTTCTCAAACCAGCCAACTGCATAAGAACAACAGAGAAAATGCAGGCAGGTGAAAACTCTTACCAACTCTAAACACAGTATATTTTTCTTTCTTCTCTTAAGAAGGGATTAGGACCAAAGTACCTCTCTTCTTCCTTCATGTGACTGATGTGCAAGAAAACAATACTTTTTTCTACAAATGCTGCCAAGTTTTCTTTCTCTGATTCCAGATCCACCAGAAATGTGTTTGATCTCTTTCTTCTGGTAAAACTTGCAATGCATGTATGAAAACATCCTAGGAAACAATTAAAAATGTTGCAGTTAAAGCAATGACTATTGAATGGAGCCAGCTGTATGATAAAAATAAGTTGTATCTACCAAATCCCTGCTTAATCCCGTTCTATCATGAGCTCAAAGCTTCATTTTGTTTTGTATTTCTGTTGCCCAGTTTTGTTGGGTAATTGAGAATATTAAGTATGGAAGCAGAAGTTCGAGAGTGAAGCTGTTACTGTGGTTAATTATGTCTAATTATTGTTATGTAAACGGCGGTATCTTGCTATTACTTGCTGCCAGCTGATGAAATGAGACAGGTAAGTTACACCAGCGTTTCTTAGTATATCATACATTTATCCACTACAGGAAAGTGGACAGCTCTGGCACTAAGACATTTCTATCTTGATGATTAATATTTGCTGCCTAAAGAGATCCCATCAACGTCAGCTGCGTAAATGAGTGAGGTGACTCCATATATGTGAGCTGTTTGGTTTTTTGTTTGTTTGTTTGTTTTCTTGCAAGATTAGTCTCAAATAAGCATTTTTCTTGGCATACTTAATATATTTTTATACTAAAAACTATCATTCAAGCCCTGTTTCTTCTTGCTAGGAAAAAAAAATCATTAGCTATATTTTGCCATTGAGAAAGAGAGAGCTAGTTAAGGGCTTGTTCCCAGGGATGTTTCTCACACAATCATCTTCAGTTGGTTTTTGGATGGACACAGACACAATAGGAGTAGTTTCCAAAGGAAAACGTATTTCCGGTGAGCAATACGACCAAACCTCCAGAGGGAAACACTGAAAATAAACTTGATTTAATCAGGTAATGCTGTGCTGACTCAGATGTTACAGATGAGAAAGCAGGTCAGAGAAAATGATACTACTCACAATGGCTGTTTGCAAAATTCCCCCTAGCCTCATTTGAAGCTGGCCTCTCCATATGACTGTAATCCACATGAGATGTGTACTACCTGCGATCCTTCTGCAGGCACTTCTCTTTGCACTTCTTAGTTAGGGTACATGAAATGCTGGAGCAAATACCCTCCCTCAGTTGCTGTGTTTCCATTTCTTCACATGCCACACGTTCCTTGCCCCATTCCTTTTTCTCTCAGCATGTTGTAACACTGCAGAACTATGCATAGAATCTGAGTGGTTCCAATTTAATCTTTACTTCTTACGATATCCAGCGTGCTAAAATGAGAAGAACACAGCAAAGGCACCCAGACATAATAAATGTTTGCCTCTGATTAAGCAACACTGGTCATGTCAGCTTAGATTAGATGGAATGCTGCTTTAGAACAGGTTGGGCCTTTTTCCACCTTTTTCACCTTTTCCCTCGTGGCATCTCTTTAGGCAGAGTTGAAGCTATTCAGGTATCATAACAGAACTTTTTAGCTTGCTGTGGTTAGATTTCCTTGAAATATTAATCTTCCCTGAATTTCTTAACTTTATAATGCATATCTAGAGGATATCTGTAGCTTCCCTTAGCATTTCATGTAGCAAAGTTACTGACGTTTGCTTAATTTCTATTTTAATTTTATTTTTTTTAATATTGATAAATCTTGCATACAACCCTCAATTAAAAATTGAACAGGAATAATGCCATGCAATCCTTTTCATTAGTCCTGTTACACCACATCTATCTGCAGGCACTATTTATTAATTTTTCTAACATCAGGGAAGACTCACTGATGCATCAAAGCAGGAAGATTACAGTAATTATTTAAGCTATATTTATAGTTGCTTTGCTTCACCAGAAAAAGTGCAAAGGTATGATGAACTCCTGCTTCTCTTTCTTAATCTGTAGTGAAACAGTTCATTTGTACAGTAATGTGAGTTCAGCTTTGACTGTATATCCATGTAAGGAGGAAGGTCCTCATTTCCCCTGTTAAAAAAAAGAAGAAGTTTGAAGGCTCCTTCAGCTCTTTTTACAAAGTTCTTTCAAATTCAGCCCACTGCCCTTTGCTCCATCAGTATTCCAGGTGCCTTGCAGACATGAGATCTTTTAGGACAGCTGATGTTCCCATAGGAATGTCATGTTAGCGAGCCACTGCTCTGTGGAATTGCTTCATGAGCATTTTCCCATTCTTTTAGAGAGCTGCTTGTAAATGTTAAGGGAAAGCAGGTATGAAACAAGGAGCCTGAATTCCTGCTTAACATGCAAAACAACTTTGTTTTACCATTGCGGTCTCCACTGTAGTTCCCTGCTTACAGCAGAACATCTGACTTGTTCAGCTTTCTGAGCAGTAAAATCTCCCAGACTTCTTTGTGTTGACTTTTAAATATTGTAGTTTTATGTTTTGATAGACGGCAAATTCCACCAAGGAGAGATTATCAGAAAAGATCATTTGGGCACGAATGAAAACACCTGTGTTTTAAAACTATTGCTCTTTGTCCTCTGATGGCACAAAACAGGAGGCAGCCGCTCCATCAGCCACTTGTAGATGAGAGTGATAAGAAGACAATACACTGTTATCTGTGGGCTCTTTCAGTTCCCCAGTATTAGGTCAGTACTGTTTTTACATCGCCGCAACTGGAACAGGGTTAAAAGCTTTCTCCATATCCACAGAAATCAACTAGATTTAAAAATACCTGTACAGTGAAGGGAGGTACTGAAGCACACAGCACAATCTTGGATCTGTACTTACAGGTTGGTCTCTGAGTTACTTCAGCCAAGTTCTGGTTATGCATAAGAAACCTGTTCTCATGAGAGTGCATGACAGGACTGAGTATCATGTTAATATACAATTATGGGCTTTTTTTTGCTTGTTTATTGGGGGCTTTTAAAGCCTCTGTGGTTTTGAATTGCTCCTTCTTTTAAAGGAAATTAACCAAAAGCCTCTCCCAGCTAAAGTGGCCATAGAAGTCAATAGTAACCACGAAAATGTGAGAAGTTAGAGGAAATTTTTTCTTCAGTATTATTACACAGACTTGAGTGGTGCTATAGTAGTGGCATTTTGTATTTCCATTTTAAGGCTGTGATTGTGAATGTATAACGAATGACATGAAATGGCAATTCAGTAATGAAATCATTTCATTCGGTGAAGCAAACAATTAAACACATGTAGAATATCTGGATCCTGTGGGACTCAGAGATCCCTCTGTTATAACTCACCCTGGTATAAATCAGGATGCAGATTTGACGGAGCAGTCAGTGTTAATTATGCTTACAGGTACACGGCAGGCAGCAGTGTGAAGGCTGTAAACAGACTGTAGACGTTCAGGTTGCGGTTGGATCCCGTCTGGCTGCTGCTTTCTTTGTCTCGTGTGTAGTTTGCAGGACAGCCACGAGGTGTCTTTGTTGTGCCGTTGATTTTCTAGACCAGGGCGCTAACATACGCCTCCAGCACGCCGCGTAACAGAGACTCTCACTTCGTTTGGATTATACACCTGAATAAGCCGAAGCTGTAAGTCTTATCCTTGCATTCTACAAGGCAAGAATAAATTATTTGTGGTGTTGCAGAACTCAGCAGGGGCCTGTGAGGGCAGCACGGCCACTGGGTCAGATGCTTTCTTGTTTTCTGCTTAATTTGGAGCTCTCGCTTCTTGGGAAATGGATCTGAGAGCGACTGGTTTATTTTTTGTGCAAACAATTTGCATCACCTTGCATCTAAAAGTCACTGCCTGAGAGCTAGAGGAAAGGAACAGTAGTGCTGTCAGGGAAGAGAATTCATACCCCAAAGAGTTCATCCCATAAGGAGAGCCAGCAGGAGAGAGGAGCACATGTGCAGCTAATGGAGGTGGAGGAACACACAGAACAGAAGGTGGTCTCCCACGAGTGAGCTGATTGTAAAAGTACTACGCTAAGGAAAATGAAGCATAGGTGCTCATGCAGANCGGCCACTGGGTCAGATGCTTTCTTGTTTTCTGCTTAATTTGGAGCTCTCGCTTCTTGGGAAATGGATCTGAGAGCGACTGGTTTATTTTTTGTGCAAACAATTTGCATCACCTTGCATCTAAAAGTCACTGCCTGAGAGCTAGAGGAAAGGAACAGTAGTGCTGTCAGGGAAGAGAATTCATACCCCAAAGAGTTCATCCCATAAGGAGAGCCAGCAGGAGAGAGGAGCACATGTGCAGCTAATGGAGGTGGAGGAACACACAGAACAGAAGGTGGTCTCCCACGAGTGAGCTGATTGTAAAAGTACTACGCTAAGGAAAATGAAGCATAGGTGCTCATGCAGATGTAGTGGTA
>PPHD01020018.1:0-13839 GCA_002909625.1 Bambusicola thoracicus
TTAATCTGCTTATCATCCACCTTATGCAAAAAAACAACAAACAAAAACAACCCCAAACAACAAGAACAGAACTTCAGTTTACAAGTTCTTGTATATCACAGAACCATGGAATTGCTCAGGTTGGAAAAGACCTTAAAGATCATTCAATCCAACCACAACCTACCCATACCACCCTAACTAACAACCCTCCGCTAAATCATGTCCCTGAGCACCACCTCCAAATGGTTTTTAAACACATGCAGGGATGGTGACTCAACCACCTCCCTGGGGAGCCTATTGCAGTGCTTAACAACCCTTTCTGTATAGAAGTTCTTCTGATATCCAACCTAAACCTCCCCTGGTTCAACCTGAGGCCATTTCCCTTTGTCCTGTCACCAGTGAGAAGAGACCAATCCCACTCTTGCAGGATTGTGTTCACTGGCATTGCATCCTGATCTTATTAAAGATGGCACCAAAACCAAGAAATGCCCCCAATTCCAACAAGAATGACAATGAAACCAACAAAACCAAAACCCACCTAAACGTTTGGGCACGTTGTGTTGTCAGCATTAGAGCATGTGAGCGCATAGCAAAAGGTTTCTGTGGAGTTGGTGCTGTAGAAGAAAATAAATAGTCCTAAACTTATGCAACCACCGTGGTGGTGGTATGACTTGCTCTGCACTTAGGAGTGACAAATTATTTTTCCATTGCTATATTGATAGTCCAAGGACAGGTGATAAAGGTTGGATTTTTCGAGGTGCTTCTTCCAGAAATGTCCAACACCTCTTCAGACCCAGCTTCTGCACTGGTGTGAAGGCTGGCTGGAAAAGCAGTGATGATGAGGATGATGAGGATGTTGGATGTTAGGGGGAAGTTCTTTACCAGGAGGGTGGTGAGGTGCTGGAATGGGCTGCCCAGAGAGGTGGTGGATGCCCCATACCTGGAGGTGTTCAAGGCCAGGTTGGATGGGGCCCTGGGCAACCTGGTCTAGTAAATGGGGTGGTTGGTGGCCCTGCCCAGCAGGGGGGTTGGAGATTCATGATCCTTGAGGTCCCTTCCAACCCAGGCCATTCTATTATGTAGTAACTACCTTGATGGATGAAGATGATGCTCGGCTCTGTAGTGTTTGAGGCATTGCTTTAAGTCATCATGCAGGACAGCCTGTGGTTCACAGAGCCATGCTTTGAGAAAGCTCGGGAGAAGAGCTGGCAGAAAACAAGACCTGAACCTGGGTCAGATGCAGCTCTCTGCAGCTCACACCTGAGCTGCTAATGAGTGGAGCCTGGATAATGGAAGGGTGCTTTGTAGAAGATGAAAGCTCATGCAGTAGCTAATTTGCCTTGATTGCGTTCTTAATCACCTCAGGTTAGTTTAAAACTTTGAAAAGATGAGATGTAGGACAGGTGCCTCATATTCAAGTGGGAGCTTGGGAATGGCTGGTGTCACGTAGAGGAGGCAGCGTGGTAGGAAGAGGCAGTCATGAGGAGAGCACCATGGGCTGTTCCAGAAGCCGCTGTGCTGATGGCTTTGTTTTCCCAGGTCTTCTCCAGGTAGCACCTATCACGTGTTTGGGAGTTTGTGTAACTCTTTGGGCACTTGTAGTGAACGTGTGATGTTGCTCGTTAAAAACGCTGGTAATTCCACGAGCAACGTCCGTAAATGTAAGCTGTACGTACGCATATACACACCGATCCTTCAGGTGCCGCTTATAGATCTGCATCAGGCCGAATACGTTGAAGCAATGCTTACGATTCGGTATTGGCCGCCAGATGGCGCTGTGCTCTTACCGCCCACCCGGCGGGAAAGCAGCGCGGGCGGTGCAGATAAGGGCTGTGCGTCGTTGTCGTCTTCTTCAGTTTTCCGTGAGGCGCTAAGAGAAACGTGGCCCGGGAGCTGGGCATCGATTTAAAGAAATCCATCGGTCGGTCTAGCAAGCTGTAGCCATGGATCTGGGCCCATGATTTTTCTGTGGATGGGATTGCAGAATTTGAGTTAGCGATGGAGTTAACCGTAGATTCACAGAACGGTTTGGGTTGGAAGGCACCTCAAAGCCCACCCAGTCCCACTGTGGGCAGGGCTGCCCCCCAGCAGCTCAGCTGCCCACAGCCCCATCCAACCTGGCCTTGAGCGCCTCCGGGGATGGGGCACCACAGCTTCTCTGGGCAGCTTTGCCAGCGCCTCACCACCTCTGAGTGGAGAATTTCCTCCTGACATCTAACCTAAATCTCCCTTATTTTACCTCAAAGCCATTCCCCCTTGTCCTGTCACAATCAGAGGGTGTAAAATGTTGACTCCCTTCACGTTCTGGAAGGCTGCACTGACGTCTCCCCGGAGCCTTCTCTTCTCCAAGCTGAACGAGCCCAGCACCCTCAGCCTTTCTTTCCAGGAGAGGTGCTCCAGCAGTCTGAGCATCTTTGTGGCCCTCCTCTGGACCTGCTCCAAGAGCTCTGCATCCTTCTTGTTCTATGGGCCCCAAGCCTGGATGCAGGGCTCCAGACAGGGCCTCACGATGGCAGAGCAGAGGGTGATGGAAGACCAGGAGGTGCAATTCCAAACAGCTGGAACTGTTAGCTTTTCCTTTATTTGAAAGCAGTGCTATCTTGCGCAGCTTTATTTTCCGACAGAATGCCTTGGGAAGGGCTGTGTGGTTCCCATGGGAAAGGGCTGTGGGAGCAGTGTCAGCTTAGATAATCAGTGTTCCCTTAGCTAATGAGGATACTTGTGGTTTGATTCCTCGCAACCATCTTTTTTTTTTTTCTGCCTGAGAAGAAATCTTCTTTCTTTACCTCAACTCCTGTGTTCAGTTTTGGGCTCCATCCCTGGGGAGCACCTGCTCAAGAGCCGTGTGGATGTGGCACTGCAGGACACGGTTAGTGGGCATGGTGAGGGTGGGCTGAAGGTTGGACTAGGTGGTCTTAGAGGGCTTTTCTAGCCTTAATGATTCTGTGATTATTTATTGCTGTGATTATTTATTGCAAACAGTAATTTTCTTTTAAATTAACAGTGAGTGCTAGAGAGAAGGAAAAAGGTCTTGGAAAATATTTCTCAGAGGGGAAAAAATATGGCAAATGAATCAAATAATAAAATTCAGAGCGAGTGGTGCTGTGTTTTAGTACCTACCCTTCATTTTTTATGCCAGGAGGGGTAAATTATGCCACGTGGAACACACTTAGGCTTGGATTCATCCGTGCCCGCACCTTTGTGTCTCCATACAAAAGAGGGAAAGGAAGGCCCCTACTCTTAGACTCTGGCTGCTGCCTTTGCAGTGCCTTGTAATTGCGGGCACACTTCCTGATGTGCAGCCTCATCATGCAGCAATCTGCTGTCATGGTTCCAAAACTCCTGAGTCATTTCTCAGATGCAAACCTTTTGAAGCTGCTGGTGGAAGTCCCATCGGCTTCACTGCACCTCTTTTCTTTGTGCAAGTGAGGCTGTGATGAAGTGGTGCAGTGGTGAAGAAAGATGCTTTTGTTATCCTGACGCACACAGGATGCAAAGGAATCCTTCATTTTTTCTATTAGGCTTTTTTTTTTTTTTATTTATTTCAACCAATAGTTCGACAAGTGCTAAAACTTCCCCGGCAGTTTAATCTGGAACACAGAGTCGAGAAGAAAAAAATACCTTCTATAGCTTTACAAAAATATAAAAGATTTTTCTTTCTTTTAAATCCTGCACATGAAGCAAGCACACCCCAACTCAGCAAAACAGACACTACATCTTAAACTGCGGACCTCTGCTCAGCAAAATGACATTCTACCCCAGGGCAGCAGGCACAGTGTGTAAACGGTACAGAAGCAGAGCAGGAAGGCGTGGTGCAGCGTTCCGATCCCTTTTGTCCCTTTTTAAAAACAGAATGTCTTAAAAGAGTTTGCCGAAGAGCTTCTTCAGATTGGTCCTGCCAGTCGGTCCTCGAGTAGGACATCGCTGTGGTGCTAAGGGGAAAGGAGCGTTTACCTCTCTTGGTGATCAGTGAACATGCCACCATCCACCGTTTCATGTTAAACCTGCTGAGCTTTGGGATGGGACAAGTTCAATGGCTTCAAGCTGTGCCAGGGAAGGTTCAGGCTGGACGTTAGGAAATACTGCTTCTCTGAAAGGTGTTCAGGCACTGGAATGGGCTGCCCAGAGAGGTGGTGGAGTCACCGAGCCTGGAGGTGTTCAAGCAACGTTTGGATGTTGTGTTGAGGGACATGGTTTAGCGAGAACCATTGGTGATGGGTGGATGGTTGGACTGGTGATCCTGTAGGTCTTTTCCAACCTTGGTGATTCTATGATTCTAAGTTGCTCGGTTTGCTGCTAAGGCACTTGCTGCTGAACTCCTTCAGCAGTCAGGGCTGCCAGCACATGAGATCAGGCCGAAGGAACAAAATGAATGGAATATATTGTATCACAAATGCATATGCCGTGCGGCGGTTAATTTAGTGCCTGATGAAATGGGAAGATCAGGGGAGCTCAGCACCTAGTTCTGCGCCTGTAACCAAGCAGAACCCTCACAGAGCACAGGGACTGACAAATAAACCACATGCTCTTAAGGCTGACATAACTTTGTCCAACTTGGCTTCTGTTGGCTAACAGCAAAATAAAGGGAAAATATAGACCCAAGGAGGAAAGGCGGTGCAGCAGATGCTAGGAACCTAAATCACAGACTTATGTTTCAAGTCGATGATACAAATAAACCAGAAGAGCCACTGTGTACCAGAGCCAAAACAAACCTGAATTGGGTTATTTGCAATGCATTATGAAGGTCTTTTTCTAGCGCTTCCTTTTCAACCATCTCTAAATGGTAGGAAAAAGAAATGCATTTCTTGTATAGTTTGCACAATTTGTTTCATGTTTGTGTATAGTGTAGCCCCATGTCTTGGCAAACCTAGATCTTTGCAAGCCTGTACTTCACAAACAAGGATTTAACTGCTGTAGTGCACATGTGAATGCACTTCTTTGAGGTAAGAACAAGACACGTAGTTATAGAATCACAGAATCCTGAGTTGGAAGGGACCTCTGAAGGCCATCTAGTCCAACTCCCCTGCAATGATCAGGGACACCACAGCTACAGCGGGTTGCTCAGGGCCTGATCCAGCCTCGCCTTGAAAGCCTCCCGGCATCCACTACATCACTGGGCAACCTGTTCCAGTGCCTCACCACCCTCACTGCAAAATATTTTTTCCTTGTATTTAACCTAAATCTACCTTCTTTGAAGTTCTCTTGAGACTGTTGTAATACTCCTGACGTTAAGCAATTAAAGCAAGTAATCAGTTGTGGCCCATTCCCCTGGTGACTACAGAACATGGCGCTATATGGTGGCTTGTTGGCACTGGGTTCAGGCCTGCATTACTGGGACAGATGGGTTTCAACCAGGACACAGCTGTGTGTGGCATTTACCTAGGGAAGGATCAGGGTTTAACAGCTCCCAGATATCTGTGTTTTCCAGAGATGAGACTACCTAACGTGGCAGTGGTTGGTGGTGAAAGAAGCTTGTGTCATGGTCAAAGGAACGCCACACCAGGCACATGTTAACATGTAAGAGCTAACAGGAGCTTGCTCATGCAGCTAAGTCTTAAACAGAAATGAGAAGCTAATCCACTATTTGAAGAGATGTGTCTGGGATCTTTTAGTAGCTCAGTAACTCATCTGGAGATGTGCTGCTGGATACCTGCTGACCATAAAAGTGAGTTCTAGCTAGAGAAAACTGAGCTCCCTTCTGGTTCTTACGGCTTGACTTGCCATAGTGAGTTTGGCTTTCAGCTCCTCCTATCAGGCTGAAGGAGAATCCGGTATCAGGTGTGTGGATGAGCACTGCTAGGCCATCCAGGGCTTTCATTCTGACTCTTGAGCTTTCATGGGCTTTCTGCAGTTTTTCATGCCTGAGAACAAGAGTGAAAGATGTGACTGATTTGGCAGCAAGAGCCTGTGGTTGTGCCTCCTCGTGCTGCCTCAAAAACGGGTGAGTGGACTTTGTTCCCACTCTGTGGAAATCCCTGCCACAGGCTGATGCCAGCTTGGAACAAACTGTGCAGAAGGCATGCACTGTGAGGAGGCAGAGAGCCTGAGTATGGCCATCTGCTGCCCAGCTTTTTCCTGCTTGATTGGCCAGGAAGGCCCATGTTATCACTGCTTCCAAAGCATGCTTTTGATCTAGCATACAGTATGGAGACTCACGTAATGCTGAAAGCTTTATTCGGGATGAGATTTTCCTATGACTCCCAGAATGACCCATTAGAGGGTTCTTCCTCCTATAGCACAGGACTGGGCAGCTGGGAGCTGTGACCTCAATCCCTGTACTTCACTCAGTTCCTCTTGGAAGCAAGTACACTTAATGCATATCAGTAAAGGCCTCAAGGCTGAGCCATGTCCTCAGTTACTCCCCATTTATGTGGGGAACATGGTTCATCCATGAGCCGTACCTCCTTGCTGGCCCTAAACACCTCCCTCACCCTCTCTGCTTTCACTCGTGTCAGTGTGTATACGAGGATGTATTGACCATGGGAAATCTGTGGGTTTCAGGGCAGGCTGCTGCCGATGGAACACAAGATCTGAGGGCTCTGCCTATCCACCTCTGCCAGCAGCATCTGCCCAAATCGATGGGCACTCAATGCATGTTGGGACTGACTAGCAAGGAGAAAAGTGGGGAGGCAGCAGTGTTTGTGCATCTCCTGCTCCTAGTGGTAGGCAGGGCCGGCCTCCATCCATCAGACTATGAGGGTCTGCTTCCTGCTGCGTTCTTTGCTCTTTAAAGTAATGGCAGTACTGGGGCCCATGGTGGGCTTGCTGCTGAGACCTATCACTTGTTTCTAAAAAGGCCACTTACATCACTGAAACCAGGTGGCTAAGTAGGGCTGCACGTCATTAGATCTGCTGCTTTCATGCACCCACCTGGCTGATACAGCACCCAAGGCACAAACACTGCATATGGGGTATATAAGGCCTCATGAATATGGCAATGGAGAACGTCACTGAAGACTTTTATCAGCAACTTACCTGTGCTGTGTATATCTGACAGAAAAAATGCTGCTTTTATCTGGCTTTAAGTGGACTTGGTTGTAACCACTTGCTAGATACGTAAGAAAGTGTTGAAGCAATTATGCAGCTAGCGAAATTGAATGAGAAAATATTAAACCACTGGTTATTTTTACAATGTGATAACTGTTAAACAGTTTAAATTACTCGGAATATCTTTTAATTGGAGATATCGACCATTTAGCACTATCTCAGCGGAGGGCTGTTGACTTGCTGTTTCCTTCTGTGTTGAGCTGTGAGATCACGGCCAGGTAAATCCGTGCGGGTTTCCATCCTATATACACATCTCTACCACAATCCTGAAGCCAAGAGGAAACCGCCGTCACTGATTTGTTCCGTGGAGTTAAATTGTGATGAGAAACCGAGCGTTGGGCAGAGCAGTACCACAATGGTAAAATGGCGGAGACAACGAAGCAGGATCACAACGTTCACCCCAGCAGTTAAAAAAATATAAAAGGAGACCCCCTCCCGCCCCCCAGAAGTCTGCAGTCCTAAAGTGCAATTACTTTTGTGCAGTCATGTCACGCCAGGGATCAGACTGGATGAAGTTCAAAGCACAAACATCAAACGAGTGCCGTTCGTGATTCAAGGAGGGGGGGAAATAAGGAAAAGAACAACAGTTCTCAGGCATTCAAGTGCATCAAGAAAATAAACGTCCCTTTCTTTCTGAAGCAAAACAACCCTCAGTCTGTGGAATCCTGGCTTTGTAGTCATGAAAAATAGTTTTTTCACTTCTAGCTGAGAATGTCCCAATATGACACAGTACAAATAAACAACACCAAAGCAAGAGCTGAGGCACTGGGATGTTTTGCTGGTGCCCTGCTGCTATACAGCCGTATTTTATTCTCCTCTGGCGACTCTTCAGATCTGGGTACGGATGAAGCGCACTGAATTAAAGGCATCTGGTAGGACGTGGCTCTCTTTTCCGGTCGGTCAGGGCTGGATCCGTCGCTGGGTCGCTGGCCGTTGTACAGCAAGTACCTGCCCCTGGCATCCTGCTCCATCTTGAAGATTTCATACTCAGTGTGAGGCAGGCGGATGCCAAGCGCGATGCAGCCGTTGGTGTGGGTGACGTCTTGCTGCACCCCGACTTGCCAGGAGCCCTGCGCTCCACACTCGTTCCCATTGAAGACGTTGAGCAGAGAGGCCGTCGACACGTCCATCGGTGTGACCTTCATGTGGTTCACTGTGAGGAAGAGAAGAGCTGTTAGCAGAAGAATAGAGATGAAAGCAAGGGTGACACGCTGACATTAGCCTTGTGACCCTTCTGCCTGCCTGCTCTGCACAGCATGCTCCGTGTCCTCTGCAGGCACAACCTTAGCATTCAATCAGTGCATGCTATGGTCACCGAGGGAAGGAAACTGCAAAACCCTTCCAAAACTGACCCCTGTGTCTCTGTTCGTAACAACTCATGCTAGCGATGTAATGGAGGGCTCAAGTCAGATGTGCTGCTTAATGCAATTGGAAACCAAGGGATAAGGCTATTTTGAATACATCTCTGTGTACGTGCTAGTGCTTCCTGAATTTATGTTGGCCTGTCCTTTAATCTAACTAATAGGAGTTATAGAAGCTCTGAATCTGTTTTTCCTTAAATCTTTTTTTTAATTTTTTTTTTTTTACATTGCAGGTGTGGCCAGCAAATCTATGCACTGTTTCACATCTTGTTGTAATTACTTCTCGTGGAGAATGCACACGCACCCAAATATTCAGCTGGAAAAAGCCTGATGGCTCCGTATCTCAGCCAGAGATTGAGCAGAGCTTTGCATGAATTCCAGGCAATCCTTCCCAGATAAAGCCTTCTTGAGATGCATTAAAGAGGAAATGAGAAAACTCCACTCGTATTTTATTAACATCCCTATTAAACCAGAAGGAGGGCTACTTATAACCTACATTTATCATTTTTAAACACATCTAAAGCTAAGGAATTAATAACTTCCAACTGGAAAATGTATAAAATACCACATTCTCTATATGTTACCTGTCCTTTTTTTTCATGACTGAAGTATTTCTGAACAATGGGGACTTTACCTAAACAGTGGCTGCAATATCAAACAGAAATGTTGCAGCTTCTTCACTTCTAAGTTGCTTCAGGTGTGTTAAGTTTTATTTTTCAGCTGAGTTTAAGAAGCTGGAAAAAGCCAAACTGAACGGGCCTATGGAAGCTGAACAGAGATCATCCTTTGTGTGCTTTTACTACTGTATTAAGAAAAAAATTCCGAATGGATTGCTGCTGACCAAAACAGAAGTGAATAACCAACCCTCATGCCTCCTAACACACCAAACTCCCAGATTCTTTTGCAGGTTATTAACAACGTACATGTGTCTTTATACTCGTTGGAAATTTTATTCTGAGGTTTTATAAGCAGATATTTGACTCAATGGCTTGACACTTGATGCTTCTCACATGGTAACTAAAAGGAGGAGGAGAGGAGCCTACAGCATGCTTGGGGTTTTCACATGCTCGGCTGAGGCTGGCGCTATGGAGGGATGTTGTGTTTTGGAGATGTTTGTTTGTGTAAGTGGTTAAAACCACTGAGCTCTTTCTGAGCAGGCTGCCACGAGGCTGTTGGTATGAGATGACTTTTCAGCCACAGCAACCTGGAAAGTGTCACCACTGAGTGCTGCTTCCTGGAGTGCTTGAGGGGATTCACTTAGAGACATCTAGTCTGCACTGTGGTGGGATTAATCAAAGCTGGCTTTGGAGACATCCCTACTTGCTCTAGGCCCCCTTCGAAGCTGATGAAATGACACACACTACTATATCTGTCTTCCTAGAAAATTATTTATACCACTTATGACTTGAAATGCCTTCAGAAGGCCCTTTCTTTTCTGTCCACTGAAGGAGCCCTAGGACACAGATCTAATCTTGAGAGTTTCGATTAGATGCTTGACGTCTGGCCACTGGACTCCAACAGGTAGTGACGCAGGGTCTTACTTTACTGTGTGGTACTTAGAGATTTCTGTTTTTTGCCTCAAATGAACCATAGAATCATAGAAGGGCTTTGGTTGGAAGGGACCGCAAGAACCATCAAGCGAGTATTGCCTCAGTGGCAAAAAATGCCATGCAGCTGCACAGCTTGGCTGGGTGCTCACAGAAGGCCTTCCAAAACAGCCTCCCATTAAGTAACTCCCAAGAATAATCATAAAATAGTCCCAAGAATAACAACAGAACAAAGTTGTCAGCCGCTGAATTGCGGTGAGCAAGCTCTGCTCTGGTCCCCAACTACGTGGCCACCTCTGCCCCTGCACTACCTTTGAAGACGAACTCTGTTCCGCCCATCACTTTGGACGAGTGCACTCCTCGGCTGTAGCGGCCCTTGGCATAGATGGTGAAGGTGGGATGCTTGCAGATGGGGTCGGAGTAGTGGTAGTAGTGGCCCTCCCAGGTGTTGTTGTTGTCATGGAAGATGAAGTGCCGTGTGAGGAAGAGGACCTCCGGCCGCACCTCACAGCGCTGGCTCACCCACTCGCCGTGCAGCCCGATGGTCAGGTCTGCCTTGGGGGGCAGGATGGGTGGGTGGTGCTCATCTGAGCGGTAGATGATTCTGCATGCAATGCACGTGCGGTCATGGTTCTAAAAGAAAGCAGAGAGGAACTCTCATGAGGTGCTGTCTGCAAACAAGGGCAGACAACCAGGGCATTTGTTTCAAGCTGAAATGTTTCAAGCAGGAGTGCAATTAGGAGGTTAATTCCCACATCTAAAGTGAACATTTTAGTTCAGCTTTTGATTGAATCTAGAAAAGGCTGACTGTATCCTTCAGTCACGCAAGACGTGGTCAGACTGTAACTTACTATGGAAGAGACTCGACGAGTCTCGTGGTAGAAATTATTTGTTCAGCTCTTTGCATCAGTTAGCTTTGGTACTGCAGATGAACACAGGTGTCCTAAGTATGCTTTTCACATGGGCAGCAGCCTGGGAGAAGAGCCACCTGCTATTTTAGGCCTTGTCAGCTTTCCTGAGCTCAAGCGCCAGCTTGTGAGGTGTACCCTTTCCCTATCTAGCAAAGTTCCAACTGCAGCCTCTGCAGATTTTCCTCTCCGTGTCAGGCACGTGACCCTGCTGACAGCAGCAAGGATAGGGAGATGTGAGTGAGCCTGTACAGAGCCTATGGTGCTCCAGGAAGCAGATACGGCCTAGTGTTGCTAAACACGGTGAAAGCTTTATGGCTGCTTCCAGCAAGAGTGGGGTTTGCAGTGTCTGTCAGGCTCGATGAAGGCTTGCTGCTGCACTGTTCTGTTGAGCACAAGCCTCTGGGAGCCAAGTGTCCCAGTTTCCAGCCAAGTCCATGAGAGTTGAGGGTGTTTCACAACGTGTAGACAGGGCCTCTCAGAAGTGCTGCCCACTGTGCCCTGGCACGGGAGCGTGACCTGGTGGGTTTCCTCACATCACCTCATCAGTTTGAGCAGCCACTGGGGAATGAGATGTGTACAGAACAAATACTTTTTCTTCACATCCCTATCCAGCTCACTTCTCTTCGATTTCTCTGAGCTCCTCTCATTATACAGATGCTCAAATTCATCACTAATACTTTAAGGTCCACATGTACCACTATGGAGTCAGCATTTCTCCATTTGCTATCTTCAGCTCGCAGCACACCTCAGCATTCACAGTTACACATAACACAATAATATGACCATAGGTAGCTTCAGAGAATCAACACACAACTCAGGCAATGCATCCATCTTGCACATATTAAATAGTGTGTATGTTTGCCTCCCCTCCAGATTATGTAGACTCAGAAGGCCAGTAAAAATCAATAAAAGTCTGCTGCTAGCTTCACTGGGATGTAGACTAATGGTCTGTGTACAAAAATGACAAGAAATCATAGAATGGTTTGGGTTGGAAAGGACCCCAAAGTCCACCCAGTCCCACCCCGTCCCATGGGCAGGGCTGCCTCCCTCCCAGCTCAGCTACTCAGGGCCCCATCCAACGTGGCTTTGCGTGCCACCAGTGATAGGACACCACAGCTTCTCTGGGCAGCCTGTGCCTGTTAAATAACGTAGCCCAGTTTCATCTGAACCAGTGTTGGCCCACAGACCAGCTCTGAGGAGGAGGCTGGACATGCTGGCCTTCAGAGGGTCTTTCCACCAGAAACTGCATGGTTACTATGTTACTGAAGTGGATCATTCTTTCCCTTTGTGGAGCCTGTTAAATAATTTTAAAATTCATGTTTCAGCATCTGCAAATGGATAGAAGGACCGTAAGTACAAAGAGTATTAACTGAGTAAGTGTAGCAGAAATGCTAAGTCATGGCCTGAACCAGTGATTGAGCACCTGGTGGGAAGGCAGAGCCAACAAAGGGAAGCTCAGGTGCTTACAATGTCCCTGAGTGACTGGAAGGCATGGAGTCAGGATCTTCTCCTTCTCAGACCTTGTTGTTGGCAGTGGAGGCAAGGGCATCTTGCTGGAGATTTCTGCCTACCTGAGGCCTTCCAAAGGTAAGCAGCTTTTCTCTTTGCTTCTGCACCCATGGCTGCTGCATTTGTGTTTGTCCTCTGTTGTTGCAGCCAAAGACTTTGCCACCCCACTACTACTGCTGTACTTTCCTTCACATTACAGTGTTACAGTAAGTGAACTAGAACTGGTGAAGTTAGCATGGCTCTGTGGCATTGTATCTAAAATCAGAGGCTGGTGCAAAATATTTAGTGTCTCCTGGGCACCAAAGACACAGGTAACACACAAAGACTGTGAAACTGGGGTGTTAGAATCTGAGACTGCAAGTTTCAATTTGGTCAAGAGAGGAATTGAGAGTCAGTATGGCTTCCTATTTTGCTCCAGGTTTCTTGCATGGCTTTCCCATGCGACTTGATCTCAGTTTGTACAAACAGACAATTAGAGCTTTTTTGTTTGAGGCAGGACTGGTAGGAGGTTAAAGACTGTGAGCTGTCAGAAAGCAGGCAGAAATTTTAGGTGCTGTAAGTAGGTAAATAAATTAATAAATCAAATGTAGCTTAATGCAACAAACTTTCAAGCACAATATGACAGAAGTCCAGTGTCCTCCTTTCTCTTTGTCTACAGCAGACTCACCAGGTTTAATCTGCCGTCTTGTTTGGGACTTATCAAACTGGTCTGTTGAACTCTGCCTTCCTTTGGAGGATGTCAAGTCTCTTTCTTTGGAAAATGGCCTGGTTTCACAGAATACAAAACTTGGTGGTGTCCTTGCTCAGATACTTGAGCTGAGCCAAGTGCCTACCTCACACTTGTTACTGCAGTGTTGCTGTCCCACAGTGGAGCAGATGAATGCCACAGCTCTCTAACGCTGTAAGAACTAATACGCTTTATCACTGAGATTGCCCCACTAGCGTGATGGAAAGCAAGAAGATAGGGAAAAGACAGTGTTACAGGAATAAGCGTTTCTGTTGCCTTTCTTCAAAATCTGAAGAAAAACAGAAAACCTTCCTGTTCTCTTCCTGGTCACTCTTGGGTGTTTGTGGGATTCCTTTGTTGTTTTCCAAATCTACTGTATGGATGAGAAGGAGATCTTCAACCACGAAGGACTACCAAGCAAAAGTATTCATTTCTGGAGCAGTGAATTTAGGTTCTGCCTCTCTCTTCTACCAATACCCATTTGAATTATAAGCCAAGGTTCTGATTCTGGGCAGAGAGTATTATCGCTGTTTCATGTCTTCTCTATCACAGTAGGGTCGGAGAAGGTGTGGATAGGTCCCACCTGCAGCTGCTTGGTCCCCTGTGCTGTCTCTTGGCTGTAGCAAGTGATACAGTGGGTAGAAGGCTCATGGAGCTCCACAATGCAAGTAAATATGTAACTGTGAGCAGTTCCTTTCTCCTCATCAGGAGTGGGCTCGTGTCCTGAGGCATAAGGATGAGTTATTTCCACAAACTTA
>PPHD01020019.1:0-13839 GCA_002909625.1 Bambusicola thoracicus
ATAAAGCAAATTTTTAAAAGATTAAAAAACAGAAGAGAAGAGAAGAGAAGAGAAGAGAAGAGAAGAGAAGAGAAGAGAAGAGAAGAGAAGAGACCTTCCTTCCTTGAAAGAAATGACCCTCAAAGATCTTCTGGTCTAACTGCCTGACCTCTTCAGGGATAAGCAAATGTTAAAGGTTGTCTAAGATGTACATATGATTTATGTGTATTGTCTACGTTGATTTGTTTCAAAGGTTTTTCAGAAATCTTTCCCTTCTCTTCACATGAACTGATCTTATTTGTCCCCAAATACTGTGACCTCATTGTAAACATACCGTTGATGATCCTTAATTGTGATTCTAGCCACGTGAAATTTGCAAGGACTATATCTGTTTTATCACCTATGAAGACAGTTATTTCTATTAAAAATATGTATTGTTCTGATATATTATGTATATTTTAAAAACTTTAACAATGATTGAGATAATAAACATGCTGAAGAATCAAAAGCTGCTAAGAGAACATGGTGCTGAAGACAAAATATATGTATACATGCAATGTAGTCAGATGCAAAACTGTAACCAAACATTTGTTACTGGGCAATGCAATTATTTTCCATATATTCTCTAGTCACTGCTGCTTTAAAATTGACACTAAGCAGCATGGCTTAAAAGACAATGAGAATATGAGCATACAATCGATAGATACTTCCTTGGAAGTTTCTCTTCCCACTACTTATTTAGAGACAAAAGAATTTCTGATACTTTTGTTAGAATCACTTTGCTCCTCAGTAAATGCCTTGTACACCAAACTTAGAAAATTCTAAAATTTTCTTCTGTCCTGTTTTTTGTTTTTTTTTTTAATGTTATTATTTTCTGAGTGCTCCTGTCACTTAATTTAGCTTTTCTGCTCTGCTGTTCTGAGGAGGGAAAAGGTAGGGGATGGAATGAATATGTGAAGATAACTCCTCACTTGAACTAGAAATATTCCATCATTCAAAAAGGAAAACAGCTGAGAAAGAATAAATCTTTTTTAATGTGCTTGAGCTTGTATTAAAAATACAGATGTACTGTATGCATATGAATTTTTTGATTAAAATGTCTCTTACCAGTCTGTCTCTTTAATTAAATAAAACCTGCTTGGTATTAATCAAGGCATAAAGAATTTATGCCCCAAATCCAGATTAATTAAAAGCCCAGGAGCTTGAAGAGCAGACTGTGTATAAATACTAAAATAAATCAATCTAAGCATAATATTTATGATTGGTGTTGTGTTTCCCAAAAAATATAAATAACTTTAGGAAGTGATTTATGGTAGATTCACTGTGGAAATATAGTGCTTATTAGGATATATTTGAACATAAAGTTAAGCAAACAGTTTGATTTACAAATTTCCTTCTTTGAACACTTAGTTTTTAATCACAGTTCTATTTGTAACACTTTCTGATGGTTAATTTCATAACAAATCATGAGAAATTCACTCTTTAGTCTGAAATGCTATTTAGAAAGATAAGTTAAAAAACATCTTCTGTGGCTCTGTAAGCTTAAGAAATGCAATAGTATATATAAAAAAAAAAAGATAAAACATTTTTCTTTTTAGGAATAATGGCACAGAAACACCTTCAATACTTTTGGTACTGTTAGCAACCAACACTTTGGTTTTGTAAGCTAAATCTTTTGGGTTTGGCCTGGAATCCTTGTGGAGGGAGAAAATGTGCATGAAAATGTTGAGAAAGCTCTTAGAAAGAATACAGTGGATGTTGTGGTCCCAAAGCATCAGCCTTTGTATCAAATAGCAAACAATGAAAAACTGAATTAGGAAGCAGAAGAAAGTGTTCAAGAATTTTCCTAATCCTTACTCCCAGTGATGAATCTGTGCTGATAGAAGAAAAGCTTGACTTTTCTGGTGTTACAACCTTTTATGTCTGGATGGTGATCTAAATTTCACTGTCTTATTTAAATCTCAGGGCGCAGATTTTGAGATTCTCAGTTTCAAGTGAAAATTCAGTTTTGGGATTTATGCTGAAGAACATGAATCAGAAAACCTGTTACTTTTTTTTTAGAGAGAAAGTTCATAGTGGATGGTCTTGTCTCATTCCATCTTTAACGAGAATTGCTGAAGATCTCATAACTCATAAAGCTGCAGAGATTATGTTCACATACTTGCCTAATCCACTAAGTGACAAGTCAATACTACGTGTGCCAGTATACAAAATAAATGGACTGTCTTCACTGATACAAAAGATATTGAATACTCTGCCCAGAGAGCTGACTGATGGCTGAAGTGGCTTCACAATACTAATTTCTATGCAAGTGCAAAATAATGCAAATTATTCATTCAATTGCCAGCATTTCTTGCGGTAACAATGGCTTCGAGTTACCACAGCTGTGAAGATAATGCATGTCATTGCTATAGCTGTCAAATACCAGATTTAACACCTGTTTGCTAATTTTGAAAGTGCACAGCACAGGCCGCAAAATAATGGGATGGGATGAGTGGAAATGTTTGAAAAAGAAAGTTCATCTGTATTATAAAGAAATATATGTTCCTATTGAAGTCATCTCTTTTTTTCTTTCCTAGACTTCCTTAATTCCCTTTGTCTCTGGTAGAAATAATGCATATTGATAAAATCATGTTTTGTTTCAAACGTTCAGGTCTTCCTTTCAATGAGTATCAGATGAGGAGATACAAAGCTTGACCTAGTGTTTTTCAGGTTGTTTGTGGTTCAAGTAACCCATCTGAAAGTCCCAATTTTTTCACATCTGCACATAACAGCTGGTAATGAGTATTTGAATTCTGGAAGTCTCTAGTTTTTAATCTCTTGCATTATAATTATTAATAAAGATGGATGCAAAACAGGTGTGGTAGTTGATGAGGGGGTTATTGAAAGACATAATTGCTTCAACTATTGTTTTAAGCATTTCTTTCTTCTTCTTCCTGCACAATTTGTACTTATTGCAGCTGTAAATTGCAACTCAGCTGGGAATGTACAGCTTTTACATTTTTTTCACTGTTTACAAATCTAAATGAGTACATGGAGCAACTCCAGGAATAGAACTCGATTTATATAATTATTTATTTTAATAAATAAATCTGAGTTTTCGAAGCGATAGAGCTCAGCTGAAATGTGCTGTTTAATCCCTACAGAATCATAGATGGGATCAGGGCCGGTGTTCTGCTTCTGGCTCTAATATTTCCGTATTATGAGAGACAGAGGCAAGTTGTTAAGACGTATCTGCACTGTACACTGCAATAGAGTGCAATAACCAAGAGATAGTTGCGTACCGGAAGTCACTATGATATGGAGCATTAATCTGGGTTTGGTTATTAGTGCATAGATTAAAAAATATCAAGAAAACATTTGAAAAGATGAGCATAATAATGCCCAAACTTTCTAGAGGCACACAAACAGAAATAGTTATCATTTTAAGAGATCTAGCTAAGTATTTTTCTATTTTATATAGAGAGTGTTGGGATCTCATAAGAACAAATAATTATTATTAGTATACATTAGAAAATAAAAGCATTTCCTGCTAATGAAACAAAAAGAAACAATTAGATCAAATTGTGCATGTATAGATTAATTTGAAACCTCAAGCTAAGTATTAGGATACTGTAACATCAAATGCCATTACAAATGCCAGTGAAGTCAGTAAGCGTTTTTGAAGTCTACTGAGCCATTTACCCAATATACTGAGGACAAAATTTCTTACATACCTTGTAAGAAATGACAAGCATATGACAAAAAGCATTTTAACTCATTATTTTGTCAGATTCTTGTACAGAAATTTTGAATTAGATCACAAAAACCAAGTTCTCCAGATTTTTTTCTTAGCTCCCTACAGTTGTGACACAGGAACTTCAAGATACTGCCTTTCTATTTAATAATCACAGTAAATTTGCCCTGTAACTTTTTAACATCTTAGCATCCTTAACAACTAGAAACGCGTAATTTCATAGCTCAGCTAAATCTTTAGTTTAGTCTCAACTTTAATCTCAGTTACTTTTGATGAATCCTATTTGTTGTGCTGGGAGAGACAGTCCCTGTTTGCACTGTTCATGACACTTATGATTTTATGAATCTTATTAATCATGAGGAATCCTCTCCAGCTTTTCCAGAGAAGCCACCTCATGCCTCCTTACTTTCTTCTTTATATCTTTTCCAGTTCTACCATATCCTGAGACAGAGAATCCAGAACTTCATGCAGAATTAATTAAAGGATTATGTAAGATACCGTAATTTATATAGCTCAGGAATTAAATTGTATGGTTAGGAAACATCTCTCCTGAGATTATATGCTTGCCTTTAAGTTATTTCTTACATGAACAAAGAGAAAAAGATCTTCTAAAAGTTTCACATTAATATTCATTTTTTAATCATTGTTTAAATGTTGTTGATATCAATCATTAATAAATTTAATCATAATTTTGTCTTGGTCATTTGTAATAATTATTAAATTTCTCATGTTACGTTTAGAAACAAGCCTGTTTTGTCTGTATTTACATTCCACTGCAAGCTCCTTAATATTTCTTAGCTTTAAAGTGTTTTGGATGTACTGGGGAAGGATAGATATTTTGTAATTAAAATTTTGGGAGCCTACCAGCTCACTTCCTATATCAGCAGACATAGAAAACCAGATGTTCATATTCTCTGTCTAGCTCTTTGACAAATAAATTATTTTATCTGTTAATTTGTTGCTTGAGAAACTCTCACTGGGACCTATCTCTGTCAAAGCTAAACACATAATTTTGGGAAGCATATTCTCCAAACAAGGACAATGCACTACATCTTTGTCTCTTTCTTACCAGTGTGATTGTAGACTTTCACTCCAACTTCAGAATGTACAGAATTCAACCAATAAAGTTTGTTCTCATGACTTTTTGCTTTGGAACATGAAGACTGTATGTGATCATACTGTAACTTTTATTAAAATAACTTTTATTTAACTGCGTCAGAAATTATACTATTTAACTTTTATGTTTTCTTTTTTCTTTTTCCCCAGCATTGTATATTATTTTCACATTCAGAGAACTCTTATGGTCCAGATCTCTAAAAGAATTATTTGTCCATCTGTCTCTCTGGGTTCCACTTCTGACTCTTGTTATGTTTCAATGTTGAAAATTCTGTTTTATTTTCCATAAGGGATCTACAGATCTAGTTATTCTCCAAAAGACTTTCAGTGGGATTCAGCTAACTAAGTACAGACGTCTAGTCTGAGGTGGTCACTTCAGGCTATTTCTACAGTTAATGATGATAGAAGAAATGGGAAAACAAAGAAATACACTGCAGGTTCAGATAACTGAAAATGATGTCTCAAATATCCAGGAAGAACAATGTCTTAATAAGTTCTTACCAAGAAATAACATAACAACATAACATAACATAACATAACATAACAAAATAAAATAAATAAAGAATTTCTGAGGCTAGAACTGAGTCAGAGCTATTGTCATAGTTTTCCCAGTGCTACAAAAACATGGAAGCCAATTTGTTACACTCTAAAATATTTGCAGTGAAACTGTAAATGCAGTAATGAGAGAAAAAAATAATTGCCATTCCTCAAACACATTACATTTTAAAATTGTTCTTTGATGATTATGTGATCTGTGAAACAGTTTTTTAAATTTCTTGCAAAAATTTCATCATACTTTTTATGTGTTTATCTTCTCTTCCATTCTTCCGGATGAATGGTAGAAGTTTATTAATTTGTTCTACTAATTTCTTCTAAGAAGTTTACAGGAATTTTTTGCCTTTTGTATTCCTTTATTCATTGTCTTTCCACATCCCAACTCATTTCCTCCTTTTCTTGCAGAACATCTTCGTTCTCCATCATGTTACTAGTTATTCTGAATTCTTCCCAGAAAATTTACTCAGAATTAGGAGACTGCATCAAATTGTATGATTTTTTTAGAAGTAAAATTGTATATGAGACAAAGTTTTGAATAAAATGATGACGTAGTAATATCTTTGAAGTGTTAAGCAATTTTTTTCCTTAAACTTATAAGGTCTCATTGGTTTTAAAAGGCTATCTTAGGTGGACATGAGTAGAGTTTATTTAGATTCACAGAACCATAGTTGACATGGCAATGCCATGTATACTGAAATAACAGGGATGTGGATAGTACTTCAAAAACTGTCTCACTACCACAAAAGAAATTGTGATCTCATCAGTGTCTCTGTGAGATATTCATAGAAAAGCTATTACTACTGTAGGCAACACTGGATATTTTCATTTATTACTTTTGAATCACTCACTGATGGGCCAGAATGTGAATATTGCTTGTATAACTACAATCTGGGATTAAAAAAAGAAAGGTTTTTCAAAGTGAAATTAATGGCTATAATTTCTTTTTTTGAGTGAGAGAATATGTATACATTGAGAAAGGGAGAAAAGTAAAAAAAAATAATAACCTTATTTCTAGTGTTCCAAGCTATTAATTTACATGAAAAACAAGTATGATCATTATTTTATTCTGTTATTTCTTTCATTTTCTTCACTGTTATAAATACAAAACAAACAGCAAGCAGTGCTCTTCCCTGACCATTAACAAAATTATCAAGCAAACTAACACTTCCTAATATTCATTTGTTATAACCAACATTATGGCTACACATTTTTATGTCCGGGTTGGGAGGGACCTTAAATACCGTCCAGTTCTAACACCATTCTATGTGCAGAAACACCTTCCCATGGACCAGTTTGCTCAAAGACCCTTCCAACTCAGCCTTGAACACCTCCAGTGATGGGGCCACTACAACCTCCATGGGCAATGTGTTTTAGTGCCTCAACGCGCTCAGAGTAAACAATTTCTTCCTAATATCGAATTAAAGTCTACCTATTAATTATTCAAACACTGTTTTATTCTATTCAAACATCACTCCAGAATCTTATTTTGTGTTGGATATGTGGAAATACAAATATAACATAACATTCTGAACCTATTGTAATCCTCTGGAAATGTCCATAAGATTGGTGGGAGCCAGAACTGACTGGCCAAATTAAGTGAATTTTCTTATCAGGTTGCTTTCATTATAGCTAATCTTCTGTACAGTTCTACTGTCTAGAAAACTCTAAACACCACACCTGGAACATAAGAACCGTAAGTATGGGACCATTCTGCCAGCAATAATTTATAAACATTTTAAGCCATCTATGGTCTGATTTTCAGAGGTATGAGGCACCAGCATCTCCAGTGAAGACTGGTCACCACATCAAGGATACATGTGAAGTTCCAAGGATTGATGCCACCACTTTCTCCCTCTTATGTATATACTTGATCCCTGTTTCTGAGCAGAAAAGCAGAGCTGTTGTGAGTTCAGTGCTCAAACTGCCTGCAAAAATACACACATAAGGGGAAGTTCTTCTGCATAGCTGACTGTGTAGTGTTGTGGTAGATATATTGATTTATTTTTAAAGGAAATGTGTTAAGTAAGATAACTTTTACAGGAAATATTTCAGCTGTTTAGGTTCCTGATTTCTCCAACATATTACTGTCAGAATGGCCTTGCTCCAAAACATGCTGCTGTATCTGGATGCTTGCCTGATGTTCCAGAAATGACTACTTGGGCATAATAGATGGAATTCCAGTGAATTTATACTGCTTGATTAATGTGATATTTTGTGAAGCTGTTGACTCCGTAACATTAACATTTTTAGCCTAGTTGGAAAAATTATTTATTTGTAGCATGGATAATCAAAGGCAAAATCAATCTTGCTTCTTATGAAGAGAATTATCCACCGGGCAGTTTGTATTTTGCATTATTTAAAGGATGTTTGTTTTTCCACAGCTAATTGATTCAGTAAATGGTCTTTTAGAAGCCTGAGAAGGATATAGAACTTGAAAGCAAGGATTTAAACAGTGAACACTTAAACTGCTGTGGGCAGATTCAAAGCATTTATTTTATAAAGCTATTTACTTGCATCGTCTCACTCAAAGAAAAGTAATTTCTTTAACTTGATAACATGACGTGAGTATCACAGTGCCAGTGATTGTTTAAGTGTAATAGATATATCTTTCTTACTATGTTATTGTAACAGGAATCACAATGCTCCACATGAGGGACAGGAAATATCTTAAAGTCACTGCTGTAAGTGGTTGCGTTATCTGAATGGATATATCACAAAGAGCAGAACAGAATTAAAAAAGCTTCAAATGTGTACTGGAGATATGAGGATGTGATCCTGCTAGTTCTTTTATGGTTTTTATTTAAACTGTTCTAGCACTGAGGTAGAACAATTCAAAAAAGTGTGGCCTTGTGTAATTTCTCTTTCTCTCTCTCTCTCTCTTTTTTTTTTTTTTTTTAATCAGTAAATGTTTTTAACGGAAAAGTTATCCTAAATTAAAATATTTCTAATTTTTGCATTGAAGTACCTAACCGTAGCACAACTATTGTTTACCCTTAAGTTCTCCTCAAAATGTTTACAAGCTTACCTACCGTGAACATCTGTCTTTTAATTTTCAGTAGTTATAGATAGGTTTATTGTGTAATGAGTATTCTTAACACACAATTGATGCATATATGTTTTTTTTCTTAATATTTATACAAAATTTATGCATATTAAAGCACTATTTGCTACTGATTGAATGTCCTTATGCGGTTGACCATTAATGAAATTTAGTAGTCTAATAAAATATGTTTTAAAAATAATGTATTTCCTTGTGCCAGTCTTATGACATATTTGGTGATACAGATTACGTAAACATACTTTATTATCTTACCCCTTAGCCTTTATTTGTCAGTTCTTAATTGTAAATTGATGAAGAAAGAGAGTAAAGTGACTATTTCTATTTGGTGCAGCATAAGTGATGGATGGAAGTGACAGAGAAAATGAGGATGTTTGTCATATGGCAGTTGGCTTCTGTTTAATGGGGTTACATTGTTGCTTGAAGAAACCTGTAACAGAACTTAAGCTTTTCTATTGCATTAACTAGATGCCCACATAAATTTTAGAGGCTGGCTATATGTTAGCTTTTGAATACTAACAAGCTATTTCTTTACAAAATGCTTTGGTTTGTCTAAGATTGAGATATGTAACAAAAGTGACCAGATCTGTAGAGTGCTTGAAAATGGACTTAATAGGAAATGTCAACTTTCTATGGTGTTACAATCTGGACATTTTTTAATCCAGCGGTACTTGCATTTTTTATGGAATCTACTTACCCACTCATTTTTTAAACTTAGCTGAGCAGCCACTCTTATGAAAATCAGTATTCAAAATTATAATGGAAAATGAAAATGAAGTTTAAACAATTATGTAAGTTCATGGATTTATCAAATCTGCTTATTGAGAAAAAGTGTTGTTTTTTTTTTTGTTTGTTTGTTTGTTTTTTCTTTTTTTTTTCCCCCCATTTACTAAATGCATAAAATACTTCAGATACTGACCTTGAGGAGGATCTTTGGAAGAAATGATGCATATGGAAAGGGTTTCTAAGAACACTGGAAACACTGCAGATAATTAACTCAATCGTTTGTAGGGTAAAGCTCAGTTACAGTGGGGTAGCCTTGATAGTAACTCCCCTGTCTTTACAGGAATTTGCCGGAGAAAATCCTAGACAGGTTGCCTATGAGACCTTATTCAGACACACAGCCATGTGTGTGTTCAGATACTGAAAGAACATTCTCAAGTTAGCTTTCAACTGCTAGAAGCCTGTCAGAGGTAAACGCCATCTTCATTTCTAAAGCTTCATTAATGCTAAACTGAATGCATTTAACGGCTGGTATGGAAAAGATATCTGAGGAAGTTCCGTTCATCTGTCTCAAAACAGAAGAAAATATTCAATGACTTTCAAAGGTAAACAACTGAGCAGTACAGATAGAATTTAGTTATTATGTGGTGATCACTTACAAGGGAAACTGCAACGCACACATCCTATAAGAGTTAAAAAGAACTGAGTTCTTACATGAATATTCACACATAATTACAAAGGAGATCATATGCTTCGACATCAATGGGAAAGTGGCTCTATGTATTCCTGCATAGTTTATACAAATTTTGTGGAAGTAGCGCTGGACTGTACCAAGGGCCAAATATTTTGTTCCATGCTCTGGAAATCTCTTTAAAAGACTGACTTCTTGCCCTGTCCTAGTTTTGGTTTGGATAACATTATTTTTCTTCATGGAGGCTTATATGATTTTGTGTTTTGAATTCTGATGACAAGAATACTGATAACACACCCATGTTTTAACTGTGCCTGAGTTGTGTTTACACTGAGTCAAGGACTTTTCAACTTCTCATGCCTATGAGGAGCCTGGGGGTGCACAAGGAGTTGGGACAGGACATAGATGGAACAACAAAAGGGGTATTCCATGTTCATTTGTCTTCCCAAAAACCCTCGTGTAGGACAAGCTTTACTTTCCTGGAAGTCATAGATCATCTACCAGCTGATGGAAAGTAGTGAATAAATTTCTCATTTTGCTTTGCTTGTGTGCATGGCTTTTGCCTTATTAAACTGTTTTTATATTAATTCACTGCACTAGATCTGGTTGGGAAGGGGTTAAGTTTCCCCATGGCAACCCATACAGCTCTGGGCTTTGCACCTGTAGCTGTAGCACCATTGGTATCACAACAGTGTTTAGAAAACTGCTGAGCAGTCCTGGCACAGCATCAAGGCTGTCTTGCCAACAATCCTGCAAAAGCCAGTGGTACAGGGTTGAGCAAGAAGTGTTGAGAGGACATACATGAGACGACTGAACTAACTTTATGAAATGGATATTCCATACCAAAATGCATCGCATTCACCAAAAAAACTGAGGAAGTGTAAAGAGAAGACAGACTCTCCTTATAAAAGCACCTGTCTTCCTGAGCAACCACTATGTGTACATAGTGGCTGCTACCCAAGATGTGGAAGAATTTGCTCTTGTAAATATAGAATAGCTGTTTTCTCCTTTTGCTTCCATGAGGCCTTTGTTTTGTTTTGTTTTTTTCCTTTTATTTTACTTTACTTAAACTACTCTAATCTCAGCCCATAAGACCTTTTTTCATCATATTTTCTCCGCAGCTCTTTTGAGAGAAGTTGACAGAGCAGCTTGGTGTGTGGAACTTAGGTGTCTATTTGTGTGAAACTACCATGCCTATGAGTTCTTGCACTTTTACCTTTACAGCTGTATGGTGTTTAGCTGCCTGACAGAGTTAAACCACTGCAGTCCTTTTTTTGGCATTCATTGTGGGTTTTGAAGTGTTAGAGATGGTGACATTTGACTAGAATGTACAGTGTTCTAGACCAATATGCTACAGCTATTTACCTTCTACTTGGCAGACTCTCATACTTGCCATGGGGCTTGCTTGCCTTACCACATAGTAGAGTCTAATATTTGCCACAACATGCTTCCTCATTTCTCTGTTAGAATCATAATCTTGGTTTGCTATCATTATGTTCATCAATATCTTTTATTGTAATATTGAACTGATACATCACAGAATGTAGTGTTGATTTTATGGCTACAAAATATTCTTCGTTTATACCTAGCAGTGTAAAAAGACCTAGTATGAGCTTTACAATTAGCCACATAAATGACATACTAATTCTTTAGCTTAGATATTTACCATGGAAAGTCTAGCTCTTTGTAAGTAGTTTTAAAGAAAAGATGAAATTCTTCCTGGAAAAAGTAATAGAACATGTTGACAACATAAGGCTTTGGGAAAACATTGCAAAAATACTGGCAAAATAATGTTTTTTTTAAAGGGACATGAGGTGTTATTCTCTTGGAATGACCAGACTGATGTCATTCACTTCATGAATAATAGAACCTTGTGTCCTTGGCTAGTTGGTATATAGCCTAATCTCCTCAATATTCAATAGGGAAGAGTGGGAATCTATCTGGGTGGTTAACAACCACATTTGATTCTGGGGGAAGGTGTGTTGTTGTATCTGTCACACTGCTCAGTTCACCATGTCATTTCTACTGTAATTTCTATATTTTTCTTTTCTCTTTGACTTTGTGGGAATATTCCACAGTGACAGTAACAAAAGCAGGAACATTTGCTAAAAATACATTAGGTATTTCTATAGGTAATGGACTTCTGGACAGCATTCAGGTGGTTGCTGTGGCTGAGAAAATACATCTTCAGGGCTTCTGCAACTTTCTGCAAAGGATCTGTATACTGTGATAAATAGCATTATGCAAATCAGAATTGCCATGCCTGACTCCTGTAAAATATGCTATTCCTATAAAAAGCACTTCTGAAAGGAGGGGAAAAAAAAGCTCAAGGAATGATATTGTACTTCCTTGTCCAAGAAAAAAAAAATACAACACTTACGATATGCACATATGTGTATTTATTCTTAAAGCAGAAGGCTAATGCTGTCTCCCTTCGTTGGCTCACTGGGAGTATGCCTTCTCTGAAATGAACAGGTAGGCAGAAGGCTGCCAGTCCAAGCTGTGCGTGGTGCAGGACAAGGAGGGATATGAAGATGCTCCTAACAACATAGCTGTGGCTCTATGCGGAGACAGGACAAAGGGTTGAGTTGTTGATGCAGTTTGGGCCAATATAGGCCCCACTTAATTAAGCACATACCTAACTTTGAACATGATTGCCAATTGCATTGCGTTATCTGATCCATTTGTGTGTATTGATAATATTAAATACTGTAATTAAATATAGAAAAATGCAGAGCATAAGCCTATATTTTTCCCCAGTGCTCTGTGTGGTTTGGGTATTTTTTTTTCTGTTTTGTGAACAGTGTGAGAGTTTATAATAACATTGAAAAGAACCCTGTGAGGTGTCTAGGATTATTTTTCATCCCTAACTCCTATTAAGCACCTATAAGCCTATGTATTTTTGCCTATATACCTTTTGAGATCTGTTTGTACAACCCAGACCCTCAAAGGTTTTGAGATGCCTAAACCACATTTAGATGCTCACCCGAAATGACTTACTCAAGATCAGACTGAAAGAATTTGGAGTACAGAAAAAGTTTTTTCACATGCTTTAATGAGAAGCCCATTCATTCCTTGTCAGTTAAGTGGCAAGTAAACCCACAAATGTGAATCTGCAGTAATGGTTCAAGATACATTCTTTTTAACTTAGATGCATTACACAGCCTTTTCAAAACACTGCTGAAATAATCCTTTTCCTTTTTTTCCGTCCCTCAACACAAGAGTTCAGAGCTCTTCTAATTGCAAATGACCTTGAAAGATTCTCCCTAGACAATAGAGGGACAAATTAAAATGCAGCATCCATGGCACATTTTTGCCGACTTCTCTTGTGCCTGGAATTAAAATATTTTCATTTATTTATGTAATCTTATACTGTTTGCTATACTAAAGAAGAATAAAAGGGCCCTCTTCTTTTTTCTTGCAAAATTAGCAGTGAATAGAGGAAACCTACTCTTAGACCAGCGGAAGCAATTAATAAAGCATGTGGAACTGTTATTAAAATTTATTTTATTCAAGATCAGGAAAAAATGCAGAACATTTCCAATCTCCCCTTCTTGTTAAGCTCACTTAAGAGCTCTTTTCATTTTTTTTTTCCTATGTGGAATTATTATAGATTAAAGATGACAATTAGGGCCAAAATTGCTATCATTAGGCCGTTTTAGTTGCTTGTAATGATTAAGCCTTAATGCTTTTTCCTGAATACTTCATGTCCAGATGTCTGCTTCAGGTTTAGTTTGAAAAAAATCCTTTTTAGTTTTATCAGAAAAGAGCAGTCACTTCAGAGACTGAGTGGCAGGAACATTTGTTGGTTTGCTAGTTAACACAAGCAAAATGTTTTTCCTGAGAAACACTAGTAGTGGAACAGGGCACAAAACTGCACAGGAAATCACTGTGAGATAATTCCTGAGACTCCTCTGCTTGGATGAATGATAAGCCACAGAAAATAACTGTTTACAAATATTCAATGGATAAAAAAAAAAA
>PPHD01020020.1:0-13839 GCA_002909625.1 Bambusicola thoracicus
TTTTTTCTTTTTCTTTTTTTTCTTTTTTTTTTCCTCAAGAAAATTTGCCAAAATTCCCCTCCCTCTCTTTGTTTTAAAAAGTTTGAATTTTGAGTATAAATTCTAAATAAAAGCAAAATAGTTTTTGTTTTGTGTTTATTTTTTTCCAAGACAAGTACGGATCATACCACTAAGGTTTTGAGCACACATCTGAAGAGAAATAATCCTGGGTGCCAATATATGCAGAAGAATGCCTTTGTATAAGAGAACCTTGGGGTTGTGGTGGACAAGTTGAACATCAGTGAGCAGTGTGCCCCCACAGCAAAGAAGACTAATGCAATCATGGACTGCATAAAGAGGAGCATTGCTAGCAGGTCAAGGGAAATGATCTATTCCCTTTACTCAGTGCTGATGAGGCCACACCTGGAGTGCTGTGTCCCATTCTGACATGGCCATACTGAAGAGACATAAAAATGAGAAAGGGACTGAAGCATCTAAAGTATCAAGAGAGTCTGAGAGAACTGAAACATAAAAATCTCCATTTGAACATCAAGGAATGCTTCTTTACTGTGAAGGTGACTGAATGCTTGCACAGGTTGCCCAGAGATGCTGTAGAGTCTCCCTTCTTGGAGATATTCAAAAGCCATCTGGATATCATCCTTGGTAACCTGCTTTAGGTGGCCCTAGTTGAGCAGTGGGTTGCACAAGGTGACTTCCAACTTCAGCCATTCTGTGATTCTGAAAACCTACAGGGAGATATAAAGCAGGGACCTAAAGCAGTTGTAATCTCACCTGTGATTTCCACCAGGAGCAACCCTTGAAGTTAGTTGTTCCCAGAATTTTACCTGGATTTCATTTTTATGAGAGATATACTTGATTTGGTAAAAAATAAAACCAACAACCCAAACTAAGACACATATGGAGTAGGTAGGGGACAGGCACCTTGGACTTCAATTGGGATCAAGGTCATCTGAGCACCCTGAGGTAAACTCAGCTGAATCTAAAAGCAGGGAAGGAGTTCCCAGGAGCAGTGCAGTTGCATTGGAAGAAAAAGAGCCAGCTAGACAGCCTGGGCAGGGCAGCTGTGCTACGCTGGCTGGAAGTGCTCTCTTGCTGAGCACTAGCTGTCTTGTGCCCCACTACAGGACCAACTTTCTCTAAACTCATTCCATGCCTGGCATTCAAAACTAGATATTCAAAATGGTCTCAATACAGCTTTTCAGTTGAAATACCTGGAGTGGACATGTAGATCCAGCTGTATCCAAGTAGAAATGAATAAAACTCGGCTGGTTTTAGAGAATAAACATTTGCTGCGCCAATGGAAAGGCCTTGATTTGCTATTGCAAGGCTAGGGGCAATCTCACAAAGCCAAGCTTAGACCAACCAGGCAGCTGAAAAGAAAGGAGAGCAACATGCTGTGCAAGGGTGGAGAACAGGAGCATGGGATTTGGAGTATGTGGTTTTGGGTGTGCATGTAAATTGTTTGTGTGGGCAATTTGCTGTTTTTACAGTGAAAAATCCTGATCGTCCAAAACTGCCTATGTGGAAAAAAAGGGAGTGCAATTTTCACTACTCAGATTTATAATCTGCTTTCAAAAGTATGCCCACAGGAAGCAAAATTAGAATTTTCTTCTCAGGACAGTGCTAGCTCAGGAGTTTAAAATATATCTTGAGCTAACATTTTTGTGACTCATCCCGCATCACTGAGTAAAGATATACATGATGTGTGCGCTGTGGATTTAGGAATGAGATGGGGGGTTTTGTGTTATTGGGAAACTTCTGATTCTGCCACTGGCAGTTCCTTAGGGCGAGTTTGTTCCATGTACAGCTCAGTGGGAGTAGACAGAGAGAGATGACTTTGATCCTGGAAACATGCCACTAAATTCTGAGCAGACTATATACGTGCCTATGTTTTCCAGATTTTTGTGGTGCATTCATGGTTATCATCATGCAGAATAGACAATAGGTGCCAATTGACAATCTTAAATCCTCAAAGGGAAAAATTATCTCCAGTTTCCAGGTGTGAAATTATTCTCTTTAGCAGAAAATACAGCAAAAAAATTCCAAAAAAGGTGTAAAAGATGTTTGGTTGGTAATTGTATCAGTTTTTTAATGAGATGAAAACAGGGGTTAAATAAGGCCACATGTTCTCACGAGGTTCCATAGAGCTATGAATAAAAAGAAAGCTAATCTTTTTTTGTTTGTTTGTTTCATGATATCAATACAAAGCTGTCATCCTGTGTGGGTTTTGCATACCATTCTGTCTACAGCCAGAGAAGTGATTTCTATTTCAGCAAGAATTAAAGCAAAAGCAGAGGAACAACAAAGGGGCGAGGGAGCTGATCTGAAGGAGATGGTGATAAATCCCACTGCATATTGTAAAATCCTCCTGCTCTTTCCTCCACAGCATCATTATTTTCCCATCATAACCACTTCCTTAATAAACAATTAGGCTTTGTGTTCTGAATCTAAACATAATTTTGGGGGTGAGGGAGAGAGGGACTGGGTGGCTCAGGGTTTGGCAGTAATACAGTCAAGAGCCTACAGTGGTTTGAATTTAATCCAGGTTGTGTTGCCCTCAATTTATTAGCCACCCTGGTGCATGGGGAATCACTGTTTCCCCTCCGCACCATTTGGTGGGTCTGTTCTGTAGTAACGTCAAGCAAGACAAAACAGCATGCATTTATTTTCTCAAATATGTTTGACTGATTGATTCTGAAAAGCGAATTCATGCTGATCCTGTTCATGCACCTCTGTAATGGAAACTCAGCTTGATGGCCAAGCAAATGCTGAATAAATGAAAACAGGTACTCAGCCCTGACACTTGGTTGCAAAAATGATGGAGACAGAAAAGCAGTGGGCCAGGTGGTGACATCTGCATGTACAATCCATACCTCTGCTGCTAGCCGTGGGGATTCAGCAGGGTCAATCTGGCATCACTGCATGGGCAGTGGATACATTGCCATGAGCAGAGCAACCACAAACTCCACTTGCACTGTGTGGCAGCTGAGTTCTGCCCCAGTAATCATAGAATCATAGAATGGCCTGGCTTGAAAAGGACCTCAAAGATCATCTACTTTCAACCTCCCTGCCACGGGCAGGGTCGCCACCAGACCACCAGACCAGGCTGCCCAGAGACACGTCCAGCCTGGCTTTGAATGCCTCCAGGGATGGGGCATCCACAACCTCCTTGGGCAACCTGTTCCAGTGTGTCACCACCCTGTGTGTGAAAAACTTCCTTCTAATATCTAACCTGAATCTCCCCTGTCTCAGTTTACAACCATTCCCCCTTGTCCTATCACTATCAAGACAGGCCTTGCCATCCCATTTTGGCTATGGGAGACTTATTACAACTCTGGCCTTTGGGATGAGCCATAGAATCATAGAATCATAGAATCACAAGGTTGGAAAGGATCTACAAGATCAACTAGTCCAACTGTGTTCCCATCACGATGTGAGCTCTTTCTCCTGCCTTGGTGGCCTCAAGTCCCGAGCTGCACCTACCACTGGCCACCCTAATGCTGCTCAGCTCGTGGCAAAATGAGCTGCTTGCAGACGGATTGCAGGCCAGGAATTATTCAACAATTCTGAGGAATAAACCTGCAAAATCGTAAGTGCCTTGTAGAAAGTCACTCCTCTAATCAAAACAAAAAATATATATGTAAATGAAAAAACTCAGTCTGGCAAATGACTTGCTCTAAATAGTTCACTTGTCTCTAGGACAAAGCTATCTGAGCAGGAGCTCTGGGGACGGTCACTGCTACTGTCCACCCTGGTAAGGCTGATCTGAGATTCTCCCTTACTTTCCAGTGCCATCAATTTGGCACCTTCCGATTGCATGCAGTTATTATTAATATTACTTTGTTTTCCCCTAAATGCTTGGAAAATGATGAGATAGTTTGCTAACAAACAGTTTTAATGAAAGAAACAGCTGGCTCGCCCTCCTGTTAGCCCTTTACAAAGGCTTTCTGCGTGTCTGTCGAGCTGGGGTGTAGCGTGATGAGCTGTTTCTGTTGAGAAACCAGAGTTTACAGAATAAACAGAGTTGAGGTAAACCCTGATTATGGGGAAAGTCTGTGCGTTAGGCTCCCTTGCAGCCTTAACTCACACGACTAGCCTGTATTTTTGGAAACATTTCCAACGCTTTTCCTTTGTGAATTGGTGCAAATGGCTCATTGGAGCCAGGCGTGCCTAAATTCTCACCGACTTTTCCTTAATCTCTCTGCCTGGTGCAGGGCCTCAGACAGGCGTGAAGAGATCAAGGGGGTCCCCTGGGAGCTCGGCCAGTGCAGGACGTCCAACAGAGCCACCGCGGCGCTTCCACGTCCCGGCCATGCACATAATTGCACACTTTCCTAAACGGGAGAAGAAACAAAGCAATGTATGTCAACGAGCTGAGGGGAATTGTTTCATAAAAGGAACAGCAGCTTTTTCTGCTGTTTGCATCGGGATTTGCACTCTCTGTGCTCCGTTCAGCGTGCCAGGAATTGAGTGTTGCCCCTCTGAGGGCCACTTTCAGACATGCTGTGTCCTTGGGGTGAGAGCAAGACGACGAGGAGGAGGATCTGATGAAAAATGGGTTGCAGAGGGAAACAGCAGTGCTCAGGCAGCTTTTTCTTGGACTTTGCACCTCTGTGGAGCCAAACAGCAGCCTCAGTGCCCTTGGTGGTCCCAGGTCTTCTCACAGGAGGTTGCTGCATGGGGTCAAATGGTCTCCAGCACAACAGGTCCTCTCCAGGCCTTATGCAAGCTCCCATATGGTGAAGCACATAGAGTTTCAGATCTCTTTCATAGAACCATAGAATCTTTAAGGCTGAAAAGACCTATAAGGTCATCCAGTCAACACATCAACACATGCCTGCGACCACTCTAGACCATGTCCCTTGGTGCCACATCCACCTTTTTCTTGAACTCCTCCAGGGACAGCTACTCTACCACCTCTCTGAGCAGTCTGTTTCAATACTTCACCGCTCATTCTGTGAAGAAATATTTCCTAATATCCAACCTAAGTCTCCTCTGGTGCAACTTGAAGCCATTACTTCTTGTCATTTATCTGTTAGCTGGCAGAAGAGGCTGACTCCCACCTTGTTATAACCTCTTTTCGGGTCGTTGGAGAGAGCAATAAAGTCTCCTCTGAGCCTCCTCTTCTCCAGACTAAACAATCCCATGGCTATTGCTTTTACAGCAATACTAATGTCAGTATAAGTGGTGTGAGGCATGTGATGCTGTGTCTCACCAGCCCAGGAAAGATCATGTGCTGCAGATGCCATCACAAGAACCTGGTCGCCCACTTCTCCATGCAGCGGGAGTTATGCAGGTGTCCTTGGCACATGTAAAATGCTAGAGTGTTATGTGAGCAAAACTGCCCCCGATTAAAAGCCCGGGATCTTGTGATGACTTTATTTCAGACTTTGCTTGGACAAGATCTCTACCCTCTTTGCTGTGGGATTACCCATTGCGGGGCTGTGGTGAGACCTCCAGCTATTTAACCACTGCTTGCTCCAATGAGTGCAGTGAGGTTTTGCAGTTTTGAAGTCAGGAGGTGAGTGGCTTTCTAACAAAATACTCCAGGATTTCAGTTTGTTTTGTTTCACTCAGGGGCAGGTTCAAAGATAGAAGGCTGATTAAGAAGGACAGTGTGCTCCCACTCCAGTTTTAACTGTACTTTACCAGACCTTCAAAGCAGGTTTTATTTGTTTGCATTTTGAACAGAATTTCTTGAGATGTGTCATTATAAGAGGCCATGGCATTACCTGGGAATTATTAATTGGGAGGTGCTTGCTACCTTCAGCTGCTCAAAAGCAACTGGAGCATGCTGTTTGTGAAATGTGAAAGAAAAACAAAAACAATTTCCTATTTGCTCTCTTTGAAGTTAAGGAGGGAAAAAACCCTCAGAGTATAGCTGACTTACCACATAAAGCAACATTTTATTTTATTTTTTTATTAAGTAAAGATCAAAGTAGAGGGAGAAAAGTATCGTGAGGAGTTTACTTTGATGAGTTTGGTAAAAAAAAATCAAAACTTGGTTTGATGGGGGAGATACAGACACAAAGCGCTATGTGCCATGGATTTGCTGAATACGTTAAAAAAGTGCTGAGCAGTATTAAATTAATGCAAAACTGAAGATTACACAAGGGTAAACACTGCAGCTAATGTTTGACTAGAACTGAACTGGGGGCTGAGTGCCTCCACTTAATTTGCAGACCATGCCCACGGCAACCCCCAGGAGGCTGGGAGTGGAGGAGACAGACATTTTATAGTGAGGAGCCACATTATTATTTTTAAATTTAGAAGGAAAAAAAAAATCTGGCTAAAGTTACTGCTTTTAAACATTGGGGAGAGGGAACTGAGAGAGAGAAAAAGAAATAGGAGCAGTGAGTGGCTTTTTGAGCTGAAAAAGAAAGATCTGCTAAGCTAATACTCAGTAGGTGCGAACATCTCTAGTAAATACTAGATCATAAATAGAACTGAGAAAATCAGCATCGTTCAGAAGGCATGCAGCAGATAGCTATTCAGTCTGAAACGGGCTTGCAGACACCCTTTAAGAGTGTGTATGAAAAGCGTGCTTTCTGTGAGCGTTCATTAATGTAACATCCAGCAATGAAACAGTTGTGAGCGAACTCAACGGCATGGGGAACGCAATGAAATACAGGGTGGCTTTCAAGTTCAAACGAATATTTGACAGTTATTTCTCCCACTCCACCCAGCTCGGACCATGACACATTTTCCTTCCCCAGCAAGATGGCCCATCCTTGAAACGCTGCCTGGCAGCCAGACCTTGCCGCTGGGACTGCAAGCACAAAAGACTGCTCTTTCTTTGTGATTGAGAGTTTTGTACGGGATCTTCCACTAATGAAACACACGTTTGGGCCCCTGAGAGTCTGCTGCAATTCCTACTTGCATGAACCATTTGAGAAGCGAGCACTGTTGACAGGAGACAGAGGAGGGCAGGACCAAATCAGGACTGTAGCTGATTTAAACTTATACCTCAGATAATTCTTTATTTTGGTCACCGAAGCCCTAAGTGACTTATAAGCATGATATGCTTTGTCTTCAGTAGCACAGCAGTGGATATCTTTAGATTGGGTTTTCATCATATACTTCAATTTTCTAGGCTGGGGGATGACCATAATTGCTGAACAATTCAATGTAATGGAATGGGCTAATTCAGCGCTTTTTACTGCATTTTTCCACATAATATCTAAAATCTTTTTTTCCACCATAACCCATGTTTATGAAAGCAAGTACTTAACCCGCACATTTCCTGGGCTTGAATCATTTCCTTAATAAGGCATAAAATTTTGCAAAATCACTCCCCTTACATTAACACATCATTATAAGGAGATATCAGTGTTTAGCACGTCAGAGCCATACGCTAGTCTGTGCAATGTACAGCTACACCATTCAGTTTTAGAGCCATGCACCATGGCTTTCGAACAATAATTATGCAAAATCATGAGCTTTCCTTTCCTTTTCTTTCTTTTTTTTCCCCTTCCTTATTTTTTTAATTCAACGTTTTCTTCTTCACCGGTATAGGCTGTCCTCTTGCACAGAATAGGTATGTCAAACATGCTAGTTTTAGTTTTGACTTTGACTTTGACTTTGATAAGCAGAAACAAAGCAGAAAGCAATGGCAATGGTTTTAAACTGCTGTAACCACAGTTCATAAAATAATATTACAAGATGACAAAAGCCATAAAAATCTCTGTGTTCCCTTTTGTTGCTCTGTTCTGCCAGACAGGAATCTCCTTTCCATGGAAGCACTGGAAAAGCTGGTATTTCACTTCAAAAATAATAATTAAAAAAAACACCACACAAATCAGAATTTCTCTATTCATGGATTGTGAACTCTTTATATTGCTGGTGTATGCTCAAATGTCCAGCACCCATTGTCTTGTGCATGCAGGTAAAGTGAGTGACTTCTGGAAGCAATTCCTCTGACATCAAAAAGTTCTCTTGTTTCCATCAAATTGAGAATGTGTTCAGGTCCTGCTCCTATTACAAATTTCTCGTTGTTATATGAACTCTGATTTAGAACAAGACTCCTTTCCAGATCAGCTTTTGTATAGATAGTGTCACTGAGCAGTAAGTAGGCTCAGGAGTTGAACGCTTCTCTGCATCTAAGAGGGTGGGAAAGGTAAAGCCTCTGTAGACAGGCTCCAGGGACGCTATCTTGAGTCTTACTCTGGCTTTGCGAGGGGCTGCCCTCCAACCACTCGTAGGTAAAGGGCTGTCACCAACAGCCACATGCAAGGATTAGAGTTCTGTTTTTCTGTGGGTTGTTGCCTGCAGAAAGTAGTATGCTCGGTAGAACTGCTATTTCATGTAACCTTCCCCCATGCCTCTAGAATTGTTCTATCTTTATATGCACATAGCTGAAAAGATAATGTTTGCGTACCAAGCACAAAGCTCAAATGTACAGCAAGTAAGAGACAAACCAACAAATAGTTCTGTCCTGGTCTTTCCCTGTACATTTGGTCTTTCCTTGTCTCTGCTATTCTTCAGCAGCCCCAGAAGAGTCCTCTGAGGAATGTAAGCAGCTCTGTTAGCTCAAAGCACTGCACACACAAAGTACTTTCTAGGAGTAATTCTCACAGCTGTTGAAAAGTGCTAGCTGAGTATTTCCTCGTTTCTGAGTTGCAATCTGCCTGAGCTTCAGGTTCTCAGATGATCTATCCAAGGATACAGCTCTCTCCCATAGAATCATAGAATCACCAAGGTTGGAAAAGACCTCCAAGGTCATCCAGTCCGACCATTCATGAGAAAGCCATAAGCTGCTCTTTTTCCTGGATGAGTCATGGCAGACTCAGGTTTTCATGAATAAAGACCTTTAACATGTCACCATTTCGTAAGTGACTTCAAATCAGACTCTTCTTGCTGGTGATCCTGAACCTTTGCAGTTTTTGTGAGTATACAGTCTAAATTTGACCATTCAAAAATATCAGGATGAGCACATGGAAAAGTAACAGATTTAATGAAGACCAGAGCAATACAGGGTTAATGAAAAGTAAACATGTAGGGCCTAGCCACAGCCAGAATTAGTGTTGGTAGCCTGCTGGGTCAGTTCTTTATAGCACGTTCAGGATTAGGGTGAGTGGATAGCAGCATATTACTACAGTGAGGATATTTGTGTGGGACTGGGCTTAGTTCTCTTGGAAATGTGAAATCATAATTACTGGGTTCCTCTCTGTTCGAAGCAATCCAGAAATGGTACATCTTCTGAGTGTGTGGGAGGAGAATTTCCTTCTTCTCTGTCTCTCTCTTTCTCCTGTCCTTTTCTACTTCTTGATCCTAGTATGTCACAGTAAATAGTACTGGGAATATTATTCATGCTGAATAAATTTGTTGATATATTTCACCTTGGATATGATTTCTCTAGAAAGTGTTTGAAAAATGCCACTTAGTGTAAGCCATGTGGTATAGTTTCCCTCCCCAGGGTTGGATGACCAACACTGTGACAAGGTCTCTGATGGGAGTACTCAGACAGGTCAGGAATGTGGAGCACATCCAGGCCTTGAGAGATTTTCATGAGTCATGGGATTTCCACCAGGTCAGAGCCTATTTCTTCTGTGTGGAAAAGGAAAAAAAAAAATAGAGTTTCAGTGCTCTCATGAATTTCAGTCCAGACCAGCAAAAGTTCTGCTCCTCCTCACTTTGGCTGCTGATTTTTCTCCCTATACTCTGGAGCAAGAGTAGCCAACGAGTCGGCCAAATTCACCTAAATATGATGAATTGTTGTGTCAGGGACACTTAGCTCCTATATATTTTCTTCAAGCCCTATCAAAGTGCCTGGGGAGAGGAGTCTGGGCAAAATCCAGCTTCCTGCTGGACTCCAGAAAGCCCACCGGCAGAGTAGGTGTTGTATATATTCCAATTAAGTGAAAACCTTCAAAGATCAGGCTTTATTCCTGACCAGAGATTCTAGCATTAGACAACAAGGAACTGTGCATGTTGTTGGTGAAAAATGGTTTAGTTTGGGAATGCTGATAGTCAGCAGATAATTGAGTGCAAATTTGCATGTCCCAAAATGAACTTTTGAACTTTCAAGCAGAAGCATGCTACTTGCTGGCTGCAACAGATATGGGCTGCCTGTAAATTTTGATAACACCTAGGCTAAACTGAAGTGGTATGTCCCAAATCCTCTAGTTAATAGAAAGGGGGTTGACTTACCTATTAAGAGGCTAATCTTGCATTATGCTTGTGCACAAATAATATCTGTATTAGGAAAACAGTGTGCCTTTCATCCCAGAAAGCAGAGGAGTGCAAAAAGTTTTCCCATACTGAACAAGTGGTAATGGAAAGAAAGGGGCTCATGAAGAAAGGGACAAAGATCCCATCTGGAGGAAATCCCCTGGCAGTGGGGGATGTTCCTGAAGGCAAAGGAGGCAAGGAATCACTGCCACCAGTCACAGGACTATGGCCGGCCCAAGTGAGAGCAACATGAAGGCTGTGGATCAGACACTATATGTACAGTCTCACCACACGCTTTCCATTACCAGTCATGGCTGTGCAGAGCTCAGAGGTGGAGGAAATTTTTGTGTATGAGTGTGTGATGGGAAGGGGAAGCACAGCAATGATCATGCTATGGGCTGAAGCATCTTTTAGTGATTTAGGTGCAGGTGTCACCATTTGCCCCTCAGTGGAACAGGCATAAAGGCTGAAGGCATTCTATTAATCACATAAAGGTAGATTTTGTTCAGCTTCGAGTCTGAGGTGGGGAGTCTGCTCCATAAGGTACATCCCACTGTGTGAGCATGTGTCCTTGTTTCCATCAGAGACCCACTGTGTGACTCAGGACGATGACAGACCTGTGGTGCACCATACACACTTAGTGTGTTGATACTTCTTGATCTGTAGAAGGTAAGTGGATGCTGAGTTCCACATGTCCAGGGCACAAAACCCATTGTGAGACTTGTCCCTTTCCTTGCAGGGCTGCTGCCCCTCAGAGAATCTGCAAGTTAGAGAGAGAAAAAAAAGAAGAGGGTGAAGAAGAAATTAGGGAAAATGAGGAGAAATTTTAAAAAGAAGACTCAAAAAGACTCTTTTACTGAGGTGTCTTGGGCTTGGCAAAACACAGAAGGTTACCAGTAAGGCACCAGCAGAGGCATTCATGCAGGTTAATGCCCCTGAAATAAAGTATGAGCCAGTAATAACAGGGTCTTACACACGGCAAGGTACAGCAAGTCAGAGAGCCTGCATACTATCACACCCTTAGATTTAGCCACACTCTACATGAGTATGCAAAGACACACTCCGACTTCCCACCCAAGCTCTGGGGATGTGCAGAAAAGGCTTTTGCTCCACATGATAACATCAGGGTGTGACAGCACCTAGGCACATAGGAGAGGCTCTGAGCACCAGGAACTGAAGATGTTCCACTTTACAGGTCTAACAGCAAAGCAGGCATTTGCATGAAAAAGTCAGCAAGGTTCTTCTCAGCATATTCTTGTGCCTCCTAGTAAACTCTACATTTTCCAGACTACTTCCTCAAGAAACTTAGAAAATAATTTACATTTTTAGGGACAATAGCAGCTATTTCTCTGCACCCCCACGATGTTTCGTTATGATGAAACCCAACTGGATGTGAAATATGATGCCTAAAATAAAAAATCTATACCGATGGAGACATTTAAAAATAGTCTACTCACATTTATGGGGGCTGCTCTGAAAGTAATGTCTCCTACTTTATGATGTTGACCCACAGCATCAGATGTGGATGCTGGTGACATGGCAGTAGAGGTTGAAACTCCCACCAATATTTCACTACATTTTGTTGCCATGCAACAGTTGGCAGTAATGGAGAACCTAAGGCCCTGTCTCCTGGGCTGTATGCCTTGCTCTGCTTTTCCACAGTCTCCTGAAAGAGTTGCTAGTGTTTAAGGAGACAAAAACTTGGTGAAAGGAATCAAGAATAGCTCAAATAAGGGAGATACACATTGAGCATGTCAGCATCTCTATCAGCTGAACACTTTACACAGCTGTCACAGTCAGCTCTGGTTGAACAAGGCTGCTCAAGAGTGATGGCAAAATGAGTTCGCCCAAGAATATGGATTTTTACTGAACGTTTGGTCAAGACTAAAGGAAAATGGCATTGCTAAGCCTGCCAGGCTATGGCAAGCTACAGTTGTGAAGCAGCAGATCCCTATGTGGTCTGTCCATCTGTTGTTTCTTGTAGGATGAGGGCTGTAATTTTTTTCTGAGAGACCCAATGATTCAATAAAATAAAATTAGTCCACTTTTCTCAGCTTGGATACTATTTTCATGGCCTTCCTGGGCCCAAGACTCAAAATGCTTTAATAAATATATGAAATCTGAAACACCACTGGCAAACAAACAAATGGACAATCAGGCAACAAGAAAGGAGAAGATCTCTGTCCCCACACAACCATGAGACTGATACTTAGGGGAGTCAAGAAAGTTTCAGCCATGAACTAAATTTACAATAGACACAGTGAACATAAAGGAACAAAAAGAGCAGAAGGAAGGTGCTTTTTTTCTGTAACCTATGGCTTTTATTTAAAGAATGTGATAATTCTGTAAGAGTAGGAACTTGGATTGATCTTGAGGGTTTGTATTCTGTGGATTACATAAATAATCTCAGAAGGACCTGCATCCCAAGACATAACGTGTGCTTGCTTTATGCACAGCTCTGGACAAAAGGTACTCCATAAGTAGGGGCAGTACTGGAGAAAGGAGTTATGGCTTACACGTGCCCCCGTGAAGGACCCTCTCTCCTCTCAGTACCTCCTAGTTGCTCCCATGTTTGTGTGAATGGAGTAGGCACTAGGTCAAGCAGTTGTGACCAGAATGCAGTTCTGCATCTATTTTAAACTCTTGACTATTACAGACCAAAGAGTCACTGCTCCTCACCACAGATGGTTTTAAACTCTTGTAATGCCATTGATTTCAGTGCAGCTAATCTGAAAGGCAAACACATGGGAGACAGATAAGGATCACCATGCTGTATGACATGACCTGCACTTCATAGTTGGCAAATGTGCATGTTTAGTGGCACCAGCACACACTTGGGATAGTAGATGTTGAAATTACATTAATCTGAATTGAATATTCCAAGCAAAACGACTGCCAAAACACACACCCATTTTGGTAGCAGAGATGGAGGAAAGCCAGTGCTCCTCCTTCAACCCCCAGCAATGAGTTCACTCAGAGTCTTGAAAAAGTTACTGAATGCATAAAGCGGAGGAATGTCATCGTCACCTGACAGTAATGATCACATTTCATGGTAAATAATTACCAGCTCTCAATTACAAATGTGAGCTTCTTAAACTGCCATAATTCATGGCAACATGCTTGCTGCCTCCAGCTGTAAATCATGATTTTTTTTGCTGGGATGTGGGTGAAAGAGCCATCTGTGCTGATTTGCAATGAAGACTCCAAAAAGTCCAGTTTATTAATACTGTATTCATCTTTCTGCCCATTCCTATTGGTCTGAGCTCTTCTGACAATTGTCCTATTTATCCCTGGCTGTGCAGATCACCAAGATAGACCCTCTAACATGCGCGTCCACATCTAAAGCACCAGTTCCCACAGTATGCCCACAGTGCTGGAAGGACTTTTTAACCAGTAGACACTGATGATCACGTATTTTAACAAGGCACTGACATGCCTTGCTTGCTTTTCTGCAGCATGCTGTTTTTTATGACACCAGTAGACATTATTCATTGTTTGCCTGGTGGTGCACTCAACAACAAGACGCCTGGGTGAGCTTGCAGAGCTGCAAAACTCTTACCTTAGTGCTCACATCTCTGCAGTGGTCCAAATGACTCACATACACTGCTACACTGCTACAGCTGTTCCACCGTTCTTTTTCTTTCTTTTCTTTCTTTTCTTTCTTTTCTT
>PPHD01020022.1:0-13837 GCA_002909625.1 Bambusicola thoracicus
GCCTGGTCTGGTGGTTGGCGACCCTGCACATAGCAGGGGGTTGGAACTGGATGATCTTTGAGGTCCTTTTCAACGCAGGCCATTCTATGATTCTATGCTTCAAAATCAGCGCTTGCGGTATAAAAATGCAGATCCTTTTTTTACCTGCTTTCCTTATAACGCAAGAGGTGGATGCTGAACCCAGGGAGCTGGTGGCCACGCAGGTGTAAATGCCAAAATCCTCAGCGCTGACAGAGAGAATAGTTAACAGCTGGAAGTGCTTCAGTGTGGACGAGATGAGGATCCGACTGCTGCTGTGGACTGGCATCCCATCTGCAAGGTGGAGTATAGGAGAAATAATTACCTTGGCAATGTATCCAGAGGTGCCTAAGCCACCCCAGTCCTGGAGGGGCCTGCGGAGGGCTGCGAGCTTACCTCTGAACCAGCGGATGTGCAGGGAGGAGTGTGGGGCCGTCCGGCACGACAGCGTCACGCACTGTCCTGCAGCAGCTGCCTGGTCCAGGAGCTCCTCAACAAACGAGGGTGCTGCCAAGAAGAGACAAACATTGATGCAGAACGGCCAGGAGCGCAGTGTGGAGGATAAGTACGTGAAGAACACCGTAAAACATTTCAGATCAGTTAAAGAGTTAACATTTTGTTCATGCTCTGGCATTCCTTCGACTGTGGGTTTTCAGAGACATTCATGGCATTGCAGGCAATGAGGCTGTGTTCAGTTCCATCTACACAACACTACTCATACACCAGCAATACCTTTCTCTTTTGGCATGAGGCTTGGTAATTTGAAGGATGGAAGTCCTGATTTCCACTTCAGAGATCCTTCTGCTCCCGTTAAGGGCTCTTTCTCTGCTGCCTCACTTCCCAGCTCACCAAACTCTGTTTCAAAGAAAGGAAGAGAGGTCATTCAAGGCCATCATTCTTTATCATTCACAGCAGGCAGTTCTGCCATTCACACATACAAAGCTCAGCAGCAAGAGGAGTCCTTATCAACCAGCCTTTAGTCAACAGGGAAGGCTGTGACAAGTAGTACCAGGAAAATGGTACATGGGGAAAACGTGGCTTAGTTAGGAAGGGTGGAGATACAAGGACAGGTTCTGTTGTCCAGACTTGAGTATCATCAGGGCAGGTAGCCAGAGTGAGCTCACCAACTTTGCCCAATCTTAAAGACTTGTAATGCTCAGCTGATAACTGCAGAAGATAACTACAGGGAGTGAAGCATCATCCAGCCCCAATATGTTTTTGTGAATCACAGGATCACAAAGGTGGGAAAAGACCCACAGGATCATCCAGTCCAACCATTCACCCACCACCAATGGTTCTCAAACTCAGTTTGAGAAAAAACTCAGGCAGGGGAATTTTAGCTGCTGCCATCAGCAGATTAACCCAGCTGACTCTGCATGGATGTCAGTTTTGAAATGACTGTCTAACCACAGCCACAGATACGCTGGGGACAAAAGGGCAGATGTAGCAGTGCCTAGTTAGAGTGGTGAGCCTATGAAGGCACAGAGTAAAATACTTACCTTCCTCTGACTCTGGCTCTGGAGATATCTTTCCTTTTAGGATTCTTGAAAAATGGGCAACAGAAGCTTTCACTTTCTCCTTCAGGCTCTGCTCCACTGACCTCTCTGCTGAATGAGACCTTCCATAAGGTTTAAAGAGCCCTGACTTGCTGTAGAAGGAGCTTTTCTGCTTACCACTTGAGTCCTTCTGGGGGCCGTACATTTCCCTATGGCTCTCTGCCACTTTCCCCATGGCTAACAGGTTACCTCCCTTTGAATCCTCAGATATTTCCAAACGGTTCCTCCCTTTCTTTTCTTCTGCCTCTTCTCTGATGTACAGCCTCTTATCCTTATGCAGATGTCCCCCAGGAGGTGACCTTGCCCTTTCACTTAAAGGTATGAACCTCCTGCCCGTCGGTTTGGGCTGAGGCTTCCTAAAATTCATAAATTCAAATGGAAAATAGACAATGTCATACAAGTCTGAGAAATTCAAATAAGCAGGCTCCACCTCCGAGATGTCGAGTTTGGGAGTTCCGCTGCTGAGACACGGTGTTTCATCTGACAGGTCTTTGATTTTCACCAAAGAAACTTCTGGGTGCCTACCAGTGCCCTTGCTCACTGGTGCTTGGCTGGGGGCTTTCTCAATAGCTGAGCTGTTTGTTGGGGGAATGCTGTCTTGGCTGGAACCGGGGCTCTCGAGTGCTGAGTCCTCCATGTGTTCACATTCCTGCCGTTGCAGTACTGCTGGCTCCTCGCTCAGGGCAAAATAGGATTCAGCAAGATCTTCCAGCTCAGAGAGTTCTCCTATTCTACCCTCTTGTACAGAGTGGCAGGAGATGTCTGTAGGTGCTTGGCCATCTGGGCCTTTGTAGAACGTATCCGTGGCAGATATGTGCCTTCTGCATTCCTCCTGGCCAGCAACTGACTCTGCCCACACATTCATCTCTTCAGAGAGGGAAACCATCTCATCCACCAAACCCTCCAGGGCAGCGGACTCCTCGTCACTGTAAAAAGAAGACCTGTGCTGTGACAGCTCCTGACTTCCATCCCTGCAGAGCGATGGCGGCATAGGTTTTCCAGCATCATGGCTTCCACTTCCCAAGGCAGTATCTCTGTCCTCTCCATAAAACGTCAGCTGCTCCTCATATTCCAGCTGATAGACCGAAGCTGGAGATTGAACTTCTGGTGGTGGAGCAGCTAAGATATTTGGGTGCACACCCTCCTCAGCAGCAAAAACTTTCCCACTAGGATAAGCAGCCTTGTGCTGCTCCAGTACCTGACTTCCACTCTCAGGGAATGGAGCAGATGAGGTCTGTCCAGCCTCTGGGCTTCCACTTGTGACAATGGATCTCACCTTGCTGAGAAATGATGCTTCTGGGTGTTCTTGCCTTTCACTCTCATGGACTGAAGGGAGATGTGGTTTTTGGGATGAAGCAGTTACAGATGGGTGTCTGTCCTCCAGAGCAGCAGGCATTGTGCCACTGCCTTGAGGAGCCTTCTGAGGTACAGCTTCCTTGATTTCAGCTTCAGGGACCAAACTGGGAACAACCTCTGTGACAGATGGACCTTCACTCCTCAGAGCAGCAAGCCTCTCCTTGCTGTGAGTTGGCCATTCAGCGTGCCGAGCTCCACCAGCGATGGAAGTTCGCATTGGTTTTGGTGGTGGGACTTTGGATACAACTGGATGCTCCTCCTTTGGGATGGCTGATATGTCTGCATGAGGAGAAGCCTTCTTGTGGGCTTGACTTTCACCATCACAGGCTGCAAGTGAGGTGATCCCTGCAACAGCTGGTCCTTCATCCCCCGGGACAGTAGGTCTCACTTCTTTAGAGCTCTTCAGCTTCTGGTGAGCATCTTTATCAGCTGTATGTGGAACAGATAGGATACCTGGCTGTTTGCCCTCCAAGGCAGTAGGTACCAGAATGCTTTCATCAGAAAGTTGCTGCTTTTTGTCTTTATGTACTGAAAAAGAACCAATTTCTGTCTGCAGGCCTGTTAAAGCAGCAGAGCTTCCATGCTCCATAAGATCAGACTTGGATGCACTGGGAGCAGAAGGCTTCTCATGGGATTGTTTCCTCCTTTTGTCCATCCAGGGAGCGGCTGGGGCTGTCCTTTTGATGAGGAAGCCTTCCCCTTGTAGGTCAGGATGGCTGTGAGCAGAATCCTGGGGTGGGGGGCACACGCCAGGGGCGGACCTGGAGGCAGTCTCTGGCTGTGGCAGAGCTGAAGTGGCCTGCTTACCCTCATGCACAGCCGTGTCAGAAGCCCCAGGGATAGATTTAGCCTTCGGGGTTTCATGTTTTTGAGCTACTGGCACAGCTAGGTCTGAGTGCTGGACAGACAGAACGGGGCTTTTGCCTTCCAAATCTTCCTCCTCAATATAAGTGGCTTTTGACTTCTTCAGTAAATGCTTCCTATTCTCGCTTCCATGAGGTGACACGGGAAGTCTCTCTAGCTGTTGCACAGAAACAGATGGGCACCCATTGCCCTCACAGTGTGTGGAAGCAGAGAGCTGCTCTTCTGAGCAGTCCTTACTGGCTGTCCTAACGTCTCCTTGCTCTGAAGTGCCCGCAGCACCTCCCTTGCCTGGCTTTGCAGACACATCACAGTGCTCACTGCCTTCAGGACAACTTTCCTGTGCCACGACATCATAGTCTTCTTCCAAAATATCTTGTTCCCTCACGGATCTGAAGGATCTCAGCCTGTAGTCATCCAGGGAACGGCTTCGGCTGGAGCCAGCAATGGCAGGATGTGGTGGTTTCCTCGCAGTATCAAACGAAGCTGATTTGGTCAGGGAACCAAGCAGGCTCTCCCTGTGCTCATCCCCATCCTTGCTCTCCTCTTCTTCCAGTTCAAACTGTTCCAGAAGGGGTTCACGGAGACCACTGAGGGGCACTTTGGAATATCCAGCTTTCCGAAAGGTCCTCCTGGCCCTGTCCAGGTGCCTCCTGAGCTCCCTGCCTGGAGAGGAAGGTGCCCTCGCAGGGAGCTCAGCTGCTTGGCTGTAGAAAGTGCTTTTAATGACACTCTGTCTAGGAACACATACAGGTGGCTTTTCTGTCCCATCCCCGCCCTTTTCAACTTTGTCCATTTCAGATAAAACTATGTCCGGTTTCTGTTTTAGATCTGATGGGCTTTCTGCAGAAGTCTTCACTGATGAAGGCTCGGCTGCATGACTTCTTTGGGTCACCTCATCTCGAATTTTGGGATGAAGCCCTTCCTCTCTCTCTTCTAAAATACCCGCCCCGAGCTCTTGGCTTTCTGTAGGTGATTTGTCCCCCGCTTCACTTTTCACTGCAGCATACTTCCTCCTCATGGGTTTTATTGGAGGGATTGAGAATTTGGAGTGCTTCTCCTCTCTTACATGCCTTGGAGGCTCCTGACTGCTTGGTGCATCAAATATGGACAGGTGTAGTTCGGGTGTAGAGCCAAAATGCCTCTTCTTGGGGAAGTGCGAGTTCTCATTGTCCGAAGACGAGCCGCTGGTACTGGAGGAAGTGCTCTCCTCAATCAGGTGCCGGGAGATGGCCAGGGAGGTGTTGTCGTGAGTCCTCTCCAGGATTTCTGGGATAGATCGCATCACCAGTATGGATTTATAGCACATCAGAGACCGCTGAAAGCCAAAACAAAATGCGGTGCAATCAGATGGAAACATGGGAGGAGTGGGGCAAAGCTAAAACACGGAAAGAGTTTCTTGCACTCCTGAAAGACCACTCAGACTACTTCAATAGCATGTTGCCACCCTTTAGTAGATACAGTCCATTTAGGCCTTAGCTGTACTCTGGGTATCCCTCTTCTCTCATTCACAGCAATAAAACCATACTGGCTTCAGGGCACATTTCTTGCGATCAGAGAAGCAGGACACAGCCTGGGGTTTATAAAGACAGTCTAACTATTCAAAGCAGATGGAAAAAGTTTTAACTGAATGCATCAGATAAGGGCCCTGCTGGAATAAATGGCCTTAAATCCACTGGCTGTGGTATGACCTGCAGTGGCTTGGGCCACTGGAAGCCCCACCATAGTGCAGGCAGCAGGAATCGTCTGCTCCAACTTCAGCCAAGTCAGACATGGCAGTTGATGCAGTTGAAGTTGAGCAGCTGGCCTTCATTTACGGCCAACAGAGGGAAGTGGGCATCCTCAGCAGGCAATCAATCTGATTATTTTAGACAGCTACAAGAAAAGAGGAGACTTTCTGGGACATGTCTCTTTGCAGTTCGCCAATTGCAAAGACAGCAGAGGGGAACCAACTTACACACAACCACGTATTGCATGGGCACCTGCACTGCGGAGGTCATTTCCTCCTTTTTTGCTGTTTAGTACTTTAATTTCCAAGTCCTACATTACTGGGACTGGACTACATAATGGGAGGTGCTCTCTTCTCCATGGTATCCAATGAAAGGACACGTGGGAACAGAACAAACCACACCACGGGAGGTTCAGACAGGATACTGGGAGAAATTTCTTTATCATGAGGGTGGCCAAACTGGAACAGGCTTCCTGGGGAGACATTTGATGCTCTGTGCCTGTCAGTATTCAAGAGGCATTTGGACAATTCCCTCAGATAATGCTTTGATTTTTGGTTAGCCCTAAAGTGCTCAGGCAGTTGGACTTGGTAATTTTGTAGGTCCCTTCCAACTGAACTATTCTATTATGGTCTGTCCTATTCCGTTCCATGCTATGCTATTCTTACACATGGTGGAGTGTAAGTGGGACAGTCCATGTATGTCATAGAAATACTTAAAAAACTCCAACAAAGTAAAAGACAAAATTTCTTCTGACTCCTCTGCTCTCCCTGTTGTGAACAGGAATGCTGACACCTCTTCACATCTACCCACCTAAAGACAGGTACCTTAATCTTAGTTTCAGTGCCTCGTGGAAGAGCCCTGCACACAATCCCAGGATGGCAATAAAGCCTGGGTAATTTATTTCTGCCACATTCATGGGCTTCTTGGCTCAATCCCTATTCATAGCCATGCTGAGATCTCTGCTGTGCTCACTGTCTTAGCCTAACAGACTTTAAAGATGTTAATGTAATTACAAATAATTAACTAAAAAGAGCCCACATACCTTAAGGCCAACTCACCTGCCACTTACTCCGAGCCACAATGAATTTCAGCTGCTTGGTATTAATGAAATGAGCCGCTTCAAGGGGGAGATTGTGCTGCCAGGTAGAATGAGAGGAAAATCAGTGGATAAAAAACCCTGACTGCATTTCCTGATTATTATTACAATTATTTTTTAAAGGAGTGACTTCTTCCACAACTGCTTTATTTGGGAAATAAAGGATCCGATTCTACAAACCCGTTACTGTAGGCAACATCAGCTTTTCACTTATAAGAGCAAGCCTCATTCAATGCATGTGATAAAGTTCCTATGAAAAAAACATCTTTTAGCTCTTTGCCCATAGGGATTTAAGCCACTGGGATGTAAAACATAACCTCCTTCTGCAAAGCCACAGCTTCTTCTCTACACAGAGATGCTGTATTTACTCATGTTGGTAGTAATCTTTTGAAAGGGAAGATATCCTGGCAAGTCAACACCAATGGATTTCCTCTTTCTGGAGAGCCATACCAGCACTTCTGTGTAGGACAGAAAGTGAGAGACCAAGAGAAGGAATAAAACAGCCTTAAGAGTTGCCTCTCCAAAGGTATCTTGCAACTAAAAAAAAAAAGTAATGATTGTAGTAAGGAACCAGGACCAACTTACCATGAACCACCTGTGGGAAAGGCAGTCCAAAGCACCAGGCCTGTCCCTGATCAGAGAAAAGAACACCATGTTAGTAGCAAGTCACTTCAAACCATGGTCACGAGGTCTTCCTGAAGGTAGCCACACTGTGCAGACACATTTCTGTATGGCCTTTCACTGCTGTTTTGGAGCTGAGAAGCCACCCAGAAAGAAGCATTCAGCCCCAGGTTTCCTTCCCTTGAGGTGGAACAACCCTTCTGGCTGCTTTGAGGCTTGCCACTGATCCTGAGATCATGGCATCTCTGTGGGCTGCCTGTAGGAAGCACTGAAATGCACTTACTTGGGCTGCTGCTGTAGGATCCGCTTTATAAAATCTTTTGCATCTTCACTCAGGTGAACAAAATCAGGAGCAGTCCATGAAACTTCTCCTTTCTGGATATTCAGAAGTGTTCCTCTGTCATTCTCCCCAGCAAATGGAGACTTGCACGTCAGGCTTGTTTATTGATCACCGTAAAATAGAAGGGGACAGACTTTAGTGTTGTGTTTGCTGTTCAAATGACCAAAGTACAAACATCTACGTGGGGCTTTCAATTGCTTGAGGGACTTCATGTGTGGGACTTGCAGTGCTTGCCAACAGGGCATCCACTACAGATCATCTTTCACTCCATTTTCTCAATATCCAACTGAATTATTTATCCCCGTTTGACAGGTAAGGTTGATGGCTACAGGAGGAGGATGACTAAAATGGGCAAGAGGAAGACTTGAGTGCTCAAGACTTTATACAGGGACGATGACCAAAAGACCTTGGACAACACAGAAAGAGCAGCCAATGGATGGAGTTACAAAATAAATCAGCAAAGAACTCAGTGCTTCACTCCCTCAGAGCACACACTTGATGGAGCTGGAGGGCTCTGACCGACAAAAGGGCATAAACAAGTACATCCAAGCAGATGTTCTTACCTCAAATAGGTGATGACTCCAACAGCCCTGAGGACAGAGGGAACAAAAATGTCAGATGCCTGACCTTCTTTCCCTCCTCAAGAACACTGCCCCTTTTCCAAGGTCATAAATCCCCAAAGCTTTTGCTTTCAGCCTTTGTTGTTTTTCTTGTTCTTTTCTTTTCAGCATTTTTATAAAATTGGTCTCAAGTATTCCTCCATTTTTAAAGCATAAGTGAAGAAGAAGGCTTAAAATACTTCTGTGGAGTTTGCTTTTCTTTTCTAGAGGGCCTCCTGGGGCCATGCTTCTGAGCTACCACATATTTATTAAAGACCACTTTCCTTGAGATGCTTCTTTGCATTAATTAGCTGTCAAGCATCTATTATTGCTGACCAAAATAGAAGAAAAAGGAGCTTTAAATAGCCTCAATGTGTTTTGGATTCTCAGTGTTCACTTTCAGTTTCCCTTGTTATTCCCTTTCGTAACATGGAATCACCTTTATTAACTGCACCATCTCTAACAACATACGGTATTATTCACTCATTAATGCTCTTTTTGTATAAACAATTGGCACATCGGTACAGTTGCTCCACTGCAGACATTCCATGTTTGTTCAATAGCACAGAATTCTGCACAATGGACTCCCCATAGTTCTACACATTCATTTTGGCAAAACCAAAGGAACTGAGCTTGTGACAAAATGAAGCCTATCCACTGCAAAATAATTTGATGTAACTGCAGTAAATTACCCCGTGGTGTGAATGTACACACATCCACAGTAACTTCATTACATACTCCTAAGGAAACACTTATTTTAACCCAGATGACCAAAATTCAGGCTGTTCAGTGCAAAAGCTATTTAGAAAGACAGCAGATTACCAGATATCGGTTGCTTTTGACACCGGTGACTGAGAGACAATTTCTGGGGCAACGAATTCTGGAGACCCATATTTACTGAACTGAGGCTCCAAGGGTGTGATCTTCTGAGCAAACCCAAAGTCACAGATCTTAAGGTCTTCCCTCTCGGGATAAACCATGAGGATATTCAGAGGCTGGAAAATGAAATGAAATGAAATATAAAGAAGCATTTATTGACATCAGGCAATATCTTCAGCAGCAAACAAGAATAACGCAAATGGAAAATACCTAAGCCAACAAGAGACTATGGCAAACTAGACCTGCCACTGCACGTTACCTTAATGTCCAAATGAAGGATGTTGTTGTCATGAAGATAATTGATTCCTTCCAAAATTTGCTTTATATACAATTTCACCTAAAAAAAAAAGAAAATCAAATTTTTAGCAATCAGTCATTAAGCCACTGAATATTAATATTAGATAAAGAGGATCCCTGATTCCACCAATGTTTTTTTTCTTTTAGTGTGATACAGGGACAGATTGAACTAGGAAGTTTACAGCCACCTTCAACTTTGGGAGTCCTCTACCTTTCAATTTTGAAGAGTAAACTGACATTTCCCTCTGAACATCTCCAAGAAAAAACAGTTTTAGCAACAAATAGGGGAAATCTAGCTTCTAGATGGGAGATGTGAAACCTTTTGAGCTTTGAGCACCCAATATTTAAAAAACCATAATAAATAACAATAACAAAAACTATCTGAGAAACCATCATTTCATTTCAGATCTTGGTTTGGAGACTGAAAGGGAGAGGGTATATATACAATTCTCAGGAGACAAAGGAAATGAAGATATAGCGAGACAGATTATCCCTAATTCAAATATATTTCTCACATTGGAAATAGAAAATGCGGATGAACGTTATTCTGCACTGAAGGATCAAGTGGTTCCCACTAACTTTGGACACTGAATTGAGAAGGGAAGATTACCTCTGCTTCAGTGACCACGCTCTTCTTGAATAAACGGTCGAGGAGCTCTTCGCTGGAGCACCTCACAACAGTGTTAAGGTAAAATAGAACCACAGTTATAGACTCATAGAATCATTCAGGTTGGAAAAGACCTCTAAAATCCCCTAGTCCAACCCCAACCCACCCCCACCATGCCCACTGACCACATCCCTCAGTGCCACATCTCCATGGTTCTTGAGACACATTCAAGGCTCTGGAGACCGTGGTTGCTCCCCAGAAAGACAAGGCCTGCCTTGCTCATACTGATCTCTCAATGACTCAGCCCATGCTGTTCGAAGTCTTTATGCAAAGCTTCTGCCTCAAAACCAAGGGCACACAAAGGTCAAACGCTGTGTTTGGGGATCTGGGTCTCCAGTTGGCTCATCTCCTCTCCCAAGTTCCAACACCTCATCTTCCCTTCTCACTTACAAAGTAGCCATTTTGCTCTGAAACATGTCCTATTTAGTGGTGTTTGCGTGAAGGACTGACGGCCTGGAGAGCCTTAGGTTATGTTTTTCAGGAGGTTCCCAGCATCCAGAAGCTAAATTGCTATGTTCACTTTGTAGCCACCTCGTCTCAACTAACAGAGGCCAGAATTCATGAGATCTCACTGGGAACAGAGTCCTTCCCTTCCAGACATTCCAGAAAAGAACTCTGGTGCTTAACAGCTCATTCACGCTCATATATGCAGGTATCATGGCTATTCCTACAACAGCAAAACACAGTAATTCAGTGAGAACACACAGAGCCATGCTATATTATGGTCTGGGGAATGGTTGGGTGTGATCTGCTATCTCAGCAAAAGCTAAAACTTGCTTATTAGCACAGCTATTTAATAAACAATGTCTGCCCATTACTTTCCAGCCTCCTTGGAGAAGGGGCACAGAAAAGGATACAACTCCAAGATCAGAATCAGGGTTTTCCGCGTTTCAAACTGATCCAGCAGCCTGGTAATCCTGTCATGGGACAGAGAGGCGAGAATATCCCTCTCCTGATGCACCCGGGCCTTCGTTTTGCTTCGCAGAGGGATGAATTTGGCAGCACAAGACACTCTGTTCCCTTTGTGTACAACTCGTTTCACAAAGCTGAAGCAGCCCCTGTGAAGAATCAAAGGACAAGCCTGGCTCAGCCTCACTTCAAAGCCCTTGCACAGCAGGTGAGGACCTTTCCATGCCCCAGCTTTGACAGCTCCTGCTGCTCAGGGCTTACATTCTCTGACACAGCTCTGATTTCCCTGTGTGTGAGCTGCTATTGCCCTCTCCCGGCTGTCTCTAAAACTAAGCAGTGAGTTCCCATTGAAGGAAAGCCTATTCCAGATGTGTGCTGACGAAGGCTGATGCTCTCAGATCCCTTGGATGAACATGGTGCTGGTGCCTACATTGCTGTGGGCTTTTGAGCTTAGTATTGCCCAAGAGCCATAGATGGGCACCTATTCATAGAATCATTAAGGCTGGAAAGACCACTAGGATCATTTAGTCCAACAACTGTATGTTGGCAAATGTTGAATGCTGGAAAATCCATTTACCTTCCAATCTCCTGCTTAACCTCATACAGGGAATGGAGTTTTCTCCGCGTGGCCACTTTCTTTGCTGCTTGGTCTTTCTTAGCTTTGGAAATGAAGAAAAATATAAAGGTTAATATTCAGATAGCTAATGGTGTACAAAGTTATTTCAGGACAGCAACAGGCAGGAAAATACATAGGGCTCCTCTAAACTTCTGCAGAGCTTTGGTATAGCTGTTGGGTTACACAAATTGCTAACATGATCACTGTGGCATAGCCATGCTTATTTCTGCAGCCCATGGTGTCAGTTCATCATATAGTCTCAAGTAGAGATAAAAAAAACAACAAAAAAACCCAACTCATTTGTTCTGTGCAGGTCATTAGAAGATCTCCCTTTATACTGGATCATGCCATACTGCTAACGTGCAAATGCTAAGCTGGAATACATGGCAGTTACATATGGGTGCCAAAGGAAGATGACTACAGAGTACACACTGCAGAGGTTATTGAAGCAACTCATACAGCTCAAAGAATGGCGTTACCTTCATGTACAACGAGCTCTGCTTTGCACAAAACCTCCCCTCCTGCATTTTTGGCAACACAGGTATAAACACCACCATCTTCTGAGACAACATTGTCCAGGATTAAGAAATAGGTCGTTCCTGCCTTTCCTTGATGGAGCCTAATGCTGTCTGTCAGCAGCGTAGTGCCCTGAAAGAATGGACCCACTTTTTGTTACTGGAAAACCAAGATGGAAACAGACACTTCTTCTCTCTATGAGAAAGAAGAGCAGAGCTACAGCACATACCTTTCCATCTAGCAAAAGTCACTAACAAAATGCTGCCTGAAGAAGACCCTGTGGCTAAATGTTTCTCTGCTTATACATTTCTATTTCAGAGCCAATTAATTAGAATGAGGGCTGGGGAGGGAACCCCAGGTGATGTGGTTCATTCTTTGGCTTTTCCAGCACACCAAGCACGCCTGACTGGGCAGGAAGATGTCAGATGAAATCTAATACAGATAGACTTAACAGTGATGCAATATTTGAGGGGGAAAGCAATATTCTGGGGAACAGTAAATGATTTCTCATACTTTCTATTGCATTATTTGCTGTCCTTGTGCTCAGTTTACCGAGTCACTATGGAAAAGATAAAGAGCCTGAAAGTCATGTTGACAGTTGGAATAAACCATTCTTAATCCCATTCCTGACCCTAAAAATGACAGCACACACCCCAGTGGCTCTCAGACAGACACCAACCTCCCTTCTTGCCTACTTATGTCCCCAAAATTATCTTGTGAAAAGAGCCCCAATGACACTGGAACCACCACAAGGCAAAATTCAAGTGAGGTGGTTCCAGGGAGAACTGCAGCTAATGTAAAAAAAAAACCATCTACAGATAAGATTCAGTGTAACAGGTGTAGACTGACAGAACAAAAAGGCTTTCCCCATGGAAATGTTGTTTTGTAGTCATTTCTGTGGTCCTTATTCTCAGTCAGGGAAACATCTGCCCTTACCTTAAACCACAGAACAGTAGGCGGAGGGGTTCCTTCAATGACTGCCTGAAATTTGGCACGCTCCCCGGCATTCACCTGCACATCCTCTATTGTCACTTGCATATAGGGAGGACCTGGTGAGACACAGTGCTCTGCTGTACTCACCGTACCACGGCTTTGTTCATGCTGTCCTTGATGTAGGTTCAGTGACTCAAATGGGATTTCCAGACTCAAGGTATGATATTAGCTTAAGGTCAAATCAAGAGATATCACAGCAATATATTTGGGCTTCTTTTTGGTGGCATTACTTTTAGGTTTCTTCATGCTTATACGTTACTTTTTGTCTAATAAGCAGTTACTGGAGAAGAAATGCAATTATTTCAAACAAAACCACAGCGAGAGATATCACCCAAACGGTAGACAGTAATAGCCACAGGGCTTGAGAAATAGAGACAAGGCTCCTCCTTACTTGTTGAGGTCTTCTCCTCAGTCTTATACACACGGGTTCTTTCCGTGGTCTCAATATAAACTTCACTGCGTACGTCCCAGACCACATCCCCTTCTCTCCTGTACCAGTCTCCTGTCCCCGCAGCTGGTGATATCCTTTCATGAAGCCCAAGAGAAAAGACATGGTCACACAACTGCAGAGCTACAGGATTACACCTTGACATTGAACTATGTGTTTAACCACCATGCTAAGCAAAATTTACTTAAAATTAATACGGGGAGAATTTTGTTTTGATGGAGTTCATTTCTCTCCGATATTTTACATCCTTCTTGTGCAATGCTGAAGACAAGAATGAGTTCAAGTCACCACTAGCTTCCCTACAGAGGAAAATCTGTGTATTAGAATGTATGTTT
>PPHD01020023.1:0-13837 GCA_002909625.1 Bambusicola thoracicus
TTTTTTTTTTTTTTTTCTTCTTGCATAAATGGGAAACAGAGCAGATTTTGAACTCATCCTGCTTTAGGAAAATCTCTAGCTTGACCTTTCTGCTGACTGGATTCAGCATATGGACTTCCTTTGACTTCTGCAAAGTTTCATAGAATCACAGAATGGCTTGGGTTGAAAAGGACCACAATGCTCATCAGTTCCAACCCCCTGCTGTGTTCAGGGTCGCCAACCAGCAGCCCAGGCTGCCCAGAGCCACATCCAGCCTGGCCTTGAATGCCTGCAGGGATGGGGCATCCACAGCCTCCTTGGGCAACCTGTTCCAGCGAAGCATTTCAAGCTATGTTTTGCTCCTTTTGTGTTCACCAGGCAGATAAGCCCTGCAAACCCCAAACAGCAACATTCGTCTTCTGCCCGGAGCAGAAGAAGAAATATATCTCACGTGTGAACGTTTCTTAGCAGTGCAGACCCCTGCTTTCTTCTGATGCAAACAAGCAGGAGGAACGGAGGACATTGTTCCTCAAACTGCTGGGATGTGTGCATTCAGACTGCAAATACCAAACCACTGTAGCAGGAAATGTAGTTTTTAGTATTCCTTCCCCTGCCCGCCCTGCTTACACGTGTGCTGGCATCTTGCTGTTGCTTGAAACAGAGTGGTCTCACGTTAGGAATGGGCGGGCATTCTTTTACTGCAGCAGATCCAGCTCTCTCCTAGTGAAATGAGCCCGATTCCCATCACTGCACTTCATGACTGTGCCTCAGATAATGACACTGCTGAAACCACAGCGAAACTTCCGTAGCCGTGCATGGGAGTGCAATGGGTTTCAGGTCACCTCAGGAAACCGACGTTAAAATTCTGAATGGCTTTGCAGAGCTCACATACATCCTTCTAGGGGTGATGCAGCTCAGTCCAGCCTTGTTTGCATTTATGGGTATGAACCAGTGAGGTTCTGCGATCCATGTTTTATGTATCTAGTACAATTGTTGTCCTTTGACCAGGAAAACGTCCCGGTCCACATCTTTTCTCTGTCCTGTCTCATCTTTAATATCAGAACAGACAAAGTTCCTTGCCTTCCTAATGAAACAGGCTGCTTAATCACTAAGCCCCAGTAATCCAGTTTATGTTTTCATAACAGTAAATACAATATGAAGATATGCACAGCTTGCTCCTGATGTAAGCAATGAGATCATTACAGCGTCCCTAAATCCTTTTATTTTAAGATTTATTCAGCTGATAAATTTTACGTATTTGTTCTTTATTTGTCATTTGTAGCATGGGCTTTTCCCCAAAGCCAGCTTCTCATATCTTCCACCGCTCCAGTTTAAGCTTCTTTTTGCCTGAAGATTTATTGGCACGGGAGACATAGAGATGTCATGGACGGTATGTTAAAGCTCCAGGCAGATGCTCTCAGGGATGTGACTTTTGACCCTTCCCGTGACCTTGGACAGCCTGAGTAAGCTCTTTCCTCCACGGTTCCCCCGCCTAAAACTGGGGAGATATTATTTCTTTTCCTCTAATCCTCAGTATTTTCTCTTGCTCTTTATATAAGGGACTTTGCTGTTTGCACTGACGTGGTGTCCAGTGTGCAATTTCATAATCATTATTTACACTTCGATTAAGCATTTGTATCATTCAGTAGATGGCATTAATAATATCAAAATGTCATTTTATACAATATTTACGATCAGAATTTCTTATTGGAAATCAATGAGAACTTCTTGCTCAAAATCAATGACCTGAATGTCCCTTGTTATGTAAGAAGTATCTATATTTATCAGTGCTGATAAAAGATGCTGTCCTGATCTCTGTGTTTGTGGCTTATACAGAATTCTGTGATACTCTTCTCAGAGACAACCAGTGATGGTCTGTGCCAATACTGCTCAGATTTAAGACAGAATTTGGAGACAAAAGGCTTGATCTCCCATTAACAGACCCCTCCCATGGGATGCTTTGTCATTAAGCTTCAACCCTTACACAAGACACTCCGTTAACTAGAAAGGTTTGTTCCTTGTCAAGTCCTACATGGCTCAAGGTGACTGAGCAATTCCCTGCTGGAGTGGATCTGTTCAAAATATAACTTTATCAGTTAGCCAGAGCTGGGTCAGGGAGAGAACCTCGATTCTATTCCTAGTCCTGCAATGACTTACCCTGATGGAAATCATTTAACACCTCTCGCACCTCAGTTTATCCCAGATAAACTCAGAGACTGAGCTGGTATGTCAGGTGTTCAATGCCACTGAATGCAGAGGTCTGTGTGCAGATCTCCTTGGTCTGTAATAAAAGTGCACACATTGCAGATGATGGAAGACATTTTTTCTTTCAAATCGCAGGGGGATGAGGGCTGTGTTTGATGAGTTTAAAATGTGGTGTTTGTCCTGAAGATTTTATACACATACATATATATATCCCATAGCTAATTTAGCCTGGGGTGTAATCAGTAAAAAATTGCAGGGTAACCTCATCACCTTTAAGCATTCTAGTGGGAAAATATGCAGCACCAGCAGGCTTTCAGATTAAAGATGTTAGAAAAGCTCCTTTCATCTGTGCTTTCTTCCTCATTAAATGAGGAGTTTGCTCGTAAGTATTTGCCAAATAAAAAAGGAGAAATAGGTAAAAGTTAATACTATGCAATTAAGTTCCCTTGAATTTTCCCAGAAGGTTCACCTTAGCTTAATTTAATATCCCCTCCATTCTCCCAAGCCATCTGCTTGGCTGAGACGCAAAACAAATGTGTACAGTTGGATGTTATTTATCATGCAAGCCTAGGAGGTGACAAAAGCTTGCAGGAAAGGTTTGCTCGCTGACCCAGCAAGGCAGGAGTTCCTTCAAGAAGCCCTTCACTGTGCAGTCAGAGGCCTCTGTCTGTCCTAGAAGGCATTTGGAATGATGCAGCAAGGGCAGCGTTAGGGTGCCCAGCTCTGCTCTGGGCCACGCTAGGCCCCATCAGGCTGTGCTTTGTGGTGACATCTCCCTGTCCTTATCTCACTGATAAGTCTCCTGAGCTGGTATACTGGGAATTGCCCTGCCCCATGACGGGCTATCACCAACCTAACTCCCTTACCATCAAACTTTTACCCTTCACCCCTCCAGAAGGAGTGAAGGGCGGTGAGGCTCAACCTGTCAGAGGCGTACAGGAATGTGGCTTGCAGCAATGGAGCTGGCTGTGTGAAATGCTGAAGCCCTAACCTGTTCAGTGCTTGCTACTGTCGATGCTTTTAGCACTGTTAGTGCTTTTAGGCAGTAAAGAAGTGCTGCTTTTGCACTCATGTGAACCCAGGCTGTTGCTATGACTTCCTGCTCTGTTTTGGGCCTGGGCACGTAACAGGGCAGGCTGGAGCACGGCCTGCTTGCTGCAGGCCTTGCAGGGGAAGGGCACACTGTGCACAGCTGCATCCTGGGCAAGCAGTGAAATGCATGCTCTCAAAGCGAGAAAACTTCAAGTAGTTTATTTTTACTATTTATTTTTACTAAACACATTTGAAATCACTGTCTGGGAGCAGTGAGATAAGTTAAACGCGGTGTAGATTCTAGGTGTGGCAATATCTCTGTCCCACATCTGATGTGGAGTTTAATGTCTGCAGAGGTCGGAGCAGACATGGCATGATGCTTGCAGTCGTTGCTTGCAGTTCAGCACTGCAGAAATGCAGAGATACTGGATCAGGCAGCTGCAAGGAAAGCTTGCTGCTCACCTCTCCATTGCTTGATGGGTTTGGTGTTACTCTCTGGTATCTCAACATAAGGCATGCTTAACAAAGATCAGTTCTTTAACGAAACAAAATATCAACCAAATCTGTTCTTTAGAGCCTGCTTTGATGTTTCAGTTCTCCTATTTACCTTGGGGGGCAGAATAAGTCATTTGGAACTTCAAAAGGTTTCTTCCATGGCTGTTTCAGACCTATAAGGTTCCTGAGTGTGTTGAAGGGCTGCTTTGACTCGCAGTGACTTTGCAGCACCGTTTGGTCCCTACTCTTGATCTGCATTCTCACAGCACGGGGAATGTTCTGGATATCTGGGCTTTACTTGAGCCTCCAGACTGGAGCTGAACCCTCCAGAAATTGTTATTACGTAAATGCAAAGAACAAAGGTGTTGTAAATGAAGGAGCTGTAAAATCTGGCTTTTGCAGCTGCTGTGCTGTGAACGTATGAAGCGTAAGGAATCTCTGAAAGACATACCCAAGTCTTAGTTTTTACACTGATTAAGCTCTGGTTTTGTTTTGGTTTTTTAAGAGCTTGATTGTTCTTCAAAGCCAGCTGTGAAGAGCTGTGCACCGACTGTGTACCAACAAGTGACTTCTGAAGTGCAAAAGCAGAAAGAATCAGATCCCATCACCAGAGACTCTGCAACCAAATACACGCAATTCAGGAAGCTGGAAGTATTTTATGTTGCTATTTTTGGATGTTTGACTTGCTTTGAAAGAGCTTCACGCTTGTGTCATTTCATGTACGCTGAGTTCTATCATTGCCTATCATATCTAATGGGCTTTGGAGTTTGGGTTTTTTTTTTAGAAATGCACCAGACTATTCCTGCTGAAATATTCAGTGTAAGCACTTCTGTGACATAATATTTTTCCATAATCACAGTGTAATTAACCACGGATAGAAATCAGAGGAAGAGTTTTACAGTTATTCTGCAGATGCTGTGGAACGGACTCTGGTAGACCCAGCAACGTTTGATTCACCATCAGTCAAAGGCCTTTTACTCAGCATACTCATGGACCCAAAAATAATCGTCATTCTTAAATCTGCATGGACAGGGCCAAGAGTTCTGGTGGAGTCCCTATGATAAAGTTAGGTCTGTTATCCTCTGCACTGTGCTTGGTTGAGAATCAGGGATTTAGGAACCTGGCAGAGGAACCATTTTCCTACTTCACTGTGGCTTTCAAATTGTTATTAATAAAACATGGTGCTATGTCTCAATGCAGGGAGACCTTAGTCTTAGTACATGCCCTTCCCATCTATTATTGATGCAGGCATTTAACAGCTCTGACATATTTTAACAGGAGCTCTAGGCAGTTGCTTGCAAACCTGAATTAGCAACAAATAATATTTGATACTTTAAAAGATTCCCCCCCCAAAATTCTTCTTCACACATATGTAGAAATTACGTTGCCTGTGTTTTTTCTTGCATAACTTCAACAGTTTTTCCTCTTGCTTTACATTTCGAAGTTATAAACACCGTTTAAATCAGCGAGTATTATGTGTGCATGTCTATGGATGGATGCTAATTTAATTTATACATGCAGCAGGGAGTGGGCAAAAGGTGAAGAAATTAATTGTGCCTTCTTATTAGCATATCAGAGGAGTCAGTTGCCTCTCCTTGCCTGTTCTCTTCCCTGATGTGCTCACACGGATGCTGAGGATGCTGCTCCTTCCCTGGGAGCACCACCGGGCTCCTGCAGCCGGGTGCAAGTCCAGTTAGATTTGATCCCTGCTTTCCAGGAGGGGAGATAACCGGCAGAAAGCAGCCCAGGTTCTCCTGAGAAATTTCCATAAGCAAAGATGTGGGCAAGACAGCAATGCTTCTTGTAGAAGGTCACACCCCTGAGAGCCAATGAGAAAAGCTAACAGCTTCAGGTTTTTGACTGACATCTCTGGTGCCCTTGAAAACAATGACAAGCCCCATGTTTTGTCCCTGTAACGGGTAAAAGATAAACAGAGACCCCGGGTGCCAGGAATGAAGTCAGGAAGCTCCATCAGGAATTTAAAGTATAAAACCATGGATCCCACACCCGTGAAGTGAAGGGATTGTTACGGTTGGCTTTGAGGGAAGTAAAAACAAGTCTTTGAACTGAATTGCTTCTCATTTTCATAGCGCTGTGAAAAACGTCTCCGGCTCCTGCAGAAGGAGGTTCCTGTTGTCTGCAGGGAACCGTCGCTATGCGCCTTTCTGAAAGTCAAACAGCAAATCCAGTCTCTCACTTCAACCTCCCAACCCAACTGGGGAGGCACAGACCCCACGCTGAGCATAAATGGACATTGAGCTGCATATTCCAAACTGAAGCATTTGCAGGGTGAGTCTGAACCTCCTTTTCCAGCTCGTACTGATGGCGGAGGTTAAAAACTTGGAAGTAGGTCGCAAAGGACTCGAGAGCTGAAGAACAGCCATCCCTCTGGTGGCTGCCTTGGTGGCCCAGTTCTTGGGCTGCCGGGGCATAGGAGACAGAAAATCACACTAAGCATGGGTTGGAGGCGCTCCTGATAAGAGACCCAGGGAGAATCGCCTTGAACGTTGATGAATATTCAGTTATAAACTGCACCCAACTCCAGTCTGAATGTGGGCAGGAGGGAGCCCTCCACTTTTAAACGCTGCCTTTGGTCACTGGAAGCCGATTTCCTTCAGATTTTAAGGTGCAAAGGCTGGCTGTCCTTGAAACGCACTTTCTGGGGTTGCTCAGCTCTATGAGGTTACTCAGAACCACAGAAGCCTACTTTGTGTCGGGCGAGAGAACGAATGCATGATTCGTATTTAAAGATTTTATGGGACATGAAATAATTTGGCCGGCTGAAAGCTAAACTTTATAGTGTTGCTATTTTTAATTAAATATTAATTGCAGAAGATGGGTCTGGAAATGACTGCTCAGATCGTTTAATCCATATAGATGACCTTTACGTTGAATTTATTCTCTTATCTTACACTGCCCTTCAACCCCATCTGGGGACTGACCTTGTCTGGCAGGCTGCTCCGTTCTTAATTAGATGCCTAGCTTACTCTCCTCTTTAATGTTTATTAATGTTCCCTTGCTGAGGATATTGTGGGATGGAGCTGGTGGTTATGGTGCTATAAAGTTTCCCTATCAGCTCCTCGCCTACAAGCAGCCTAGTTTATACTTATACGGCTTTTCAGAGCCAGGTGTAATTCAGAGGGGCACGAACAGGGGAACAGTCTCTCCTGAAGTTGAAAAGCAAACTACCCCATATGCTTATTTAGTATAAAATAAGCATTCTGTTTTTTCTTAATTCATTTCTTTCTCTGATAAGCAGCTTTGCATAGCATGGAATTTGTGACCGTGTCTCTGAGTTGCTGAGAATTCCTGTATGAAAATGAGCCATCAGGCAACAAAAGTGTGTGTTCATGTGCTGGAACTTTTTAAAGGATGAGACACGTTTGCAAAATGCCTTTTTTTTTCTTTTTTCATTAAGAGATGTGATTCTATTTCTTCTATTAATGCACAACGTCAAAAGCACCACTTCAGCTGAAGATGTTAATTAACATGAGAAGTTAAGGAGGAGTGGGCAGGTGTACAGCAGTCTTTTCTACTTGCTTGTCCACAGGCTGCTCTGCAGGCTGCTGGATGCTGCTGATCTTGTTAGGAAGAGAGAGGAGGGACACAAAGATGGGAGGACTTAAGAGCTATTCTTGGCAAGTCTGGTTTTTCTCCTCTGGGGTGAAGGTAACCACATGCCCTGCTGCTCAGGTTCAACTGGGGGATTTGACACATGGGCAGAGTCATAGAATCACAGAGTGACCTGGATTGAAAAGGACCACAATGATCATGGAGTTCCAACCCCCTGCTATGTGCAGGGTCGCCAACCAGCAGACCAGGCTGCCCAGAGCCACATCCAGCCTGGCCTTGAATGCCTCCAAGTCCCTTAAGCCTGCTCCTGAGGATTTGGAGATCCCTGTAAAGCTGAGATGCACCGAGCACCCACTGAGCTGTGGCTGCTGGATGGATCAGTGGGACTGCGTTTAACTTCTCGAACAAAATCTCCCATGCTTCTTTTCTTGCATCTTCTCCTTGAATTTCTATTGAATATTTATGTTGTTGCTCTTGTTGCTTTCAGACAACAGACTGCATAGAGCGGGCAACAATCTCTAAGAGAAAAAGGAGCAACCAGATGTTTAAGCATATTTCCTCTTCCTCTCCCTATCTCTGCCCTCCAGTCATAGCAACTCCATTGTAATTCAAATCTGAACGTAAAACAGCCAAAACTCTTCAGCTGGAAAGTTAGAAATTTCTATGCTAATAAGCCTTAACAGAAGAACTGCAGAAGCAACTGATTCAAAGTGACCTGTGAATTCCCCCCATCTCCCAGATTTACAGCCCCATTAACTTCAGTTCCGAAATATCACCTGGCTCTCAAACAGCACAGGAGTTTGCTCCTCCCTCAGATCACCCTTCCAACTTGTCAAGCAATGGAAACAAAGGTGGGAATGCTCCAAGCAGAGGAACCCCTTTGTGCACACTCAGCTCCTTGCCCAGCACTGGGCGTTCTGTCCTTGCCAGGCAGTACAGTTGCACAGGGAACACTGAGTCAGAGGTACAGCATTGGAAGATGTGGTCTAGGTGTGTCAACACCTTCTCCTTTGGGGGCTGACTATAATACTTGGATACCTCAATATGTTGGTGGTTTTGAACCGCTGCATGTTATGCAAGAGGACAGGAAGCAGCCATTTTCCGCCTGCTTTGGTTGGGAAAAGCAAATTTGCCAAACTATTTGCCGGGTGCCATCTGATAGATGTTGGTCAGCCTGTCTGAGATGACTGCGGGTCTCGTTCTGCTTCCAGCTGGGGTGGGATCAGAGGCACTTAGAGATGCATGGGCTGCGAGCGGAGCGTGAGAGCAGCTGGAGCTGCCAGGCTGCGCCCTCAGTTCTCTGCAGGTAATTGCAGAGCTTTGCTTTCCTACATGCTGCTCCGAACCTGCTTATAAAATCATATTGATGGCTTAATGAATGGATAAAAAAAAGCAAATTTGATTATTCCTCAGCCATGCGTTGCTGTCTATAATTGCATAGATTTGGACTTTAATTAGTCAAATTACTTCCTCAGTTCAGAGTTGGATGAGACAAAAATGTTCACATGAAATGTTGGATGTTCCCTTTCTGTCAAACCCAAAGCACAGCTCTGGGTCTTCCTATTCCAGACCCTTGAAGTGTGTTTGAAGTTGGAATGAGGTCCTGGATCTAAGCAATTAGGCCACACTTAATGCATGCGCCTGCATTCTGGACCTGTTCTGTTCTTGCAGCCTCGGTGCATCTCCATGCGAAATGCTATTGTGCAAAGGGAAAAAAGTACTGGAAGCATACTTGGCTGAAATGCAGAAGTGCAATTTGCACCTTTACTCGAGCTTCTAAACCTCTGACCAAAAAAAAAAAGCCCAGGTTTATGTGGGTTTTGATCCATGGGAGCTTCATAAACGGGCCCTAAAAACCAGCGAGCGCATTCTGAAATTGAACTTGGAAATGAACTTTTGGTGCCTGGAGGAAAAAATTGCAGGAAGCTAAAAAAAGATCTGAATGTGATCTGTGTGAACGTAGCAGCAAGTCACGCTTCAATAGCCTTCGCATCTGAAGAACCAGCACCTGGATAAAGGCTCAGCAGGCTGCTTTCCCCTCTGCCTGCAAAGCTGATGTTCTGACTCACATGTCAACCACTTAAGTGGTCCTGCTATTCAGTTTTGGTTTGTAGCTGAATTATGCTCCTTGTGCAGAGGAGCGCTGGGCTGCTTGACTGAGTGCTTCCAACCACCTAAATCTCGGGGTAATTATTTTAATAAATATGAATTGTGGGACTCCTGCCTAGATGTGTAATAGAAATCTAATCTATAATACAAATGGAAAGCAGTGCAGCTGTACTGTGTTAATTAAGTATACGCCAAACATATGGCAATACACCTCCAGACCAACAGGCACAGAACTCTCTTGGATGCAATTAGCTCTTGTGCATGCATAAAGAATCAGCCGTCAGCTCCAAAAAGCTGCATAAGTCATAACCTCTGGCTGATGAAATTGCTGGTGCTGAACTGCTGCACTCACACTGCAGGAATGTTTATCCAGTCATTGGAATGCTGTGAATCCTTGTTAGGAAAAAGGTGGTCTTTTCTGCTTCTGGTGCTCTTTGCCATACAATTCCCACGTCAGAGCTTTGTCTCTGAGGAGCTGGAGGGGTGGTGTAGAATGCAACCCAGAGGCAATGGTACTCCAAAGCCCTGCAACTTGTGTGGTTATTTATGCGTAATAGATGGAAAAATTTGCTTTCTTTTATGGTCTCACTCGCATCCTTGATGTGTGTTTGCATTAAGATGCATGGAGTTCAGGACAACAGAATTTTCCCCCAGTCAGTAAATGATATAACCAAATGGTAACAGCTGCTCAGGCGCATCACTTAACATCAGTCACTGTGCCGGAGCTGCCTGGGTGCCCCGGCTCTGTTCTCATGGACACTGTGCAGAACCACGTGTGATGAGAAGCCGCCCCTGCTGATGTTGAGTGGCAGTCAGTGGTGACTGCTGTGACATCTCTAAGTGCAGCCTCAGAGAGGTTAGGATCGCAGTGCAATGCAGGAGACGACAGGTGAATGCAACACGAGAAGCAAGGAGTAGTGCTGTGACTGCAGGTGGCTTCAGGGCAGTCTGAGGCACTTTTCTACACGTGGTTCCTGCAAAGTCCCATTGGGCTGTTGTTGAGTTTGTCACCGCAATGGGCAGTGGTTTCTCCTCTTCGTAATACCTCAGACTCAGCTTTCTGCAGTCTGTGTCTGCAAACAGGCGACTCGAGGATCATAGGATGGCTTGGGTTGGAAGGGACATCAAGGGAATGGAGGCTTTGGGAAGAGCCACGTCTGTCCGGGTGCCATCAGTCTGAACAGCGCTCACTTGGAGATGGAGATTCAGGTCAGATGCTGAAGAAACACACTCAGCTGTCGCATTCCTCTTCCATTAAGGACAGATATCACCCTCAGAGCAGACACTTAACGCTGGCTTTTCTTATTCCCAGCCTGATGCAGCAGCCTATAATTACTTCTCACACCTCGGCTATGTTTAACTCCCCTCTGTCTCATCTGTTAATCTGCTAACAAGCAGCAGAAGTGTTTTAGTCCGCTCCAAATGGGAGGTCAAGACTTAATGGTTCACCTTCTAAGGGAGCCGTTCGGAGGGCACAAGTCTTAAATAACTTTCCAATATCTTTAATTCATGTTTTCTGCAGTCTAGACAGAAGTGAGAGAATATGTTTTAAAAGTAATATTAATGCAGAAGATTGTAAATGGGCTAAAAGCTGACCGTGTGGAATCATTCTTAATTCCCTTTCAGTGCTAGCGAAGTGATTTAGTGTAAGTGAATGGCATTGGATGTACAGCCTGGGAGTCTATTCCACACAGATGTCCAAACCCAGCAGCACTCTCTGAGCTACAGAGTGGGTTTACCTGCAGCTACAGAGCACAGTTCCCATCCTGTCCCTTTGGTGATGGTGTAGGGCTGTTCCAAAGCAGAGTTAGTGGGTGCATCAGGAGTGGGGGGAGATCCCAAGATATCCGATCAAGCTGATTACAACACAGATTGCACAGCTTTGGACAATCCTATGGCTCTTCTCCTGAGTCAACGTTTGAAGCAAAAACAAAATGCATGAGCTGTGAAAAATGTTAACCGGGTCACTTAGCATTTCTCTCTTGGTTGTTTCTCATCTCAGCTCGCAGGGAGTGAAGGCTGCAGGAGCTGAGGGTGCACAAATGCAGAAATGCATGTAGAAAGAAACTCATGGGTCACTGCTGGGTTAAATGTGGTGGCTTGAAGCAGCCTCCGGGTCAGGAAATTCGTGACCTGTTGTTTGCTGGAGCCTGGGAGGCATTGCTGGTGGAGGAATCACTCTGCCACCACCTTGTCTCTTGGAACAGAACATCTGCAGACATCTGTTGGAGGTCAGAGCTGCAGCCCAGACAGATGTTCAGGACTTTTGTACAGCGAATGGGGTTTTGTATCATACTGTCTGGATCGAGTAGGATCAGACACCGCCTCGCTTGCTTATTTATCTTCTGTAAGTTTCCACTTCAGAGGTGAGATTTTCATTGACTGGATACAGACTGCTTCATTTATTTTCTTCATTGGTGCTCACTTTAGAGCAGACACCACTTCCTTGTTACTCTCTGGAGTACAGAATTTGGGCCTGATCTGGAGCCAGCATAAGCAGGATAAGTTCTGCCCGTGTTGTTCATCCTCATGTGGACCATCATTCACAAACTCACACCTGCACTGAGGCTCACACCAATGAGAAATGGTCCCTTTCCATCACTGAGAGAGCCCGACTTTGTTGTTTATCTATCTGTCCATCGTTCCCTCAAATGATTTGCCTAAAGAGGGGGATTAAAACTTTGCAGTAATAGCTGGGGCTGAAATTGGTTTCTAAGCTTCCCTGCCCCGGGATGATGCAATTCAGTGCACTGCGGAGCCCCTGCGGGGCTGCCCCCGGCTCTGCTTCCCCCAGGGTTAAAGGGATATTGGTCTTTCATACTGTGCATCTCTCATTTGCTGAAGTAAATAAATGGAAGCTGCCTGTGCCATTTACCATAAGTCTCTTTTCCAAAGAGCTGCCCCTGATTATCTACCTTCCCCCCCCCACCCCTATTTTCTATTGTTAATCCTCTCTCCTTCCTTCAGTGGTCTATTCATTTACTAATCCCATCTGTCACGTACGTAGATGTTAAGAGATGGAAACCTAATCTCAGTGCAGTTTTCATTCTCTGTCTAATGTGTTTATATAGACTCATAGGATATAAGCTTTTTTGTAGTGGGCTCTTAGTGAAGCGGGGTGCCCAAATGGCCATCACTACCTGCCCCCACCAAGAGAAGCCAGTCACGTATGGATTTGGAGTGGCTTTACTCGAATTCAGGCCAGGTCTGGCTTTGTTTTGCTTTTTGTGGCTATGAATTGTACTCTCATCCTCCCTGATCATTTCAACCAGACAGAAGTGCTCTGTTAAGAGGTTTGGAGCCTTTCCCGATCAGCAAGCAGCTGGAAGCTCTGCAGGCACGGCTTCTCCAGCAGCGACCCTGAGTGCAGGCTGCTGGGCACAGCACCGGGCAGAGGCTCTGGGAGGTGGGGAGGGCTGGGAGGTGCAGTCAGCAGCGTGTTACTGCAGGAACCTGCGTGATGGCTCCTTAGCCACAAGCACAAACTGCGGGGAGATTTGCATTTTATTGTCTTGATCCTACCTCAGACCCGAGCAGCCTCTTCTACCCACCCCAGCACGGCGTGTTTAAGGGGATTTGCAGCGTATTTAGGAATTAAAAGGCCTGAAGAAAGGAGCAGAGCAGAGCAGAGCCACACGTTCTGGCTTTGCACGCAGCCATGTGCGGGGCTGCCGACACGTCCCATCCGGCGGGCGGCCGTGCTGATGGTCCCGACTTATCTGGTATCTGTCATAGGCAAGTCTGATTGCATTTTATGACCTTTAATTAATTAGGCTTCATAAAATCCTAATCATGCAGGAATTATTAATCCTGCTTTAAATTAACTGGCCAAAGAGGTGAAACGTTTTAGCCTGAGGATACCTGACTTGAACCCTGCGTCCTGCCTTCTGTCCTCCATTGGTTTTTTGTACAGGGCTTCACCACAGGTCTTTAAATCTGAAGTTTCTGCACTAAAGTCACCCGGTCACAAATGGATGCAGCTCTTCTGCCTCTCATCAAACGGTGCGAATCTCATTCCAGCACTGAATCGCGGCCTCTCCTTTTGACACAGACGCTCTCAGTAAAAAACAAGGTGGGAACTCTCTTTCCTTATGATTGCCGTGCCAAAAACTTCCCCTGACTCCTTCATTCCTGTGCCACAGATGCAGAAGGCGGTCCTGTTTTATCAGTCTTAGCCTGAGATTTCTTGGCATTAACCGACCTGCAGTTTTCTTTGCAAAGGGAAGTTGGTCGGTGGTTATTTAAAGCTCTGTTGCACCTCCCCTGCGAGGTGTGCCATATTGCTGTCCTTTGCAGCTCGGAAAGCAAATGGTATCCTGGGCTCCACCATGAGAGGGTTGGCCAGCAGGGACAGGGAGGTGATTGTCCCTCTCTACTCTGCTCTTGTGAGGCCCCATCTGGAGTACTGTCTCCAGATATGGAGCCCCCAATACAAGAAAGACAG
>PPHD01020024.1:0-13836 GCA_002909625.1 Bambusicola thoracicus
CCAGAACATATATTTTCCTTGGTGTACTACCATAAAAAGTAGATAAGGACAGCATCAACAAGATCAGGCTCCCATATCCTAATTTGTTGTTCTGAAATCCAAGATACTCTAGGAGTATTAAAAAAAAAAAGAAACCAAGAAAAAAAGCAGAATACAAATTGCAACCCCTGACATTAGTTCTGAGGGATAATTCATTCCAAGCACGTGACACAGGCACAAATCAATGCTAGCAGGAAAAACACTCAAGCATTACCTAACCAAGCTTCTATGTCCCTCACTGGTCTTCCCACCAATTATTGCTGTGAATTACCGTTGTTTAAAAAGATGAACTTCTTGTTCCGGTGGTCTTCTGCATGTTTTTCCTGCTTGGAAAAACCCAATCGTTGCATTGCCAGGGTTTTATTTAGCCCAGAAACAGAGAAGTCCACACATCCTGCAAGTTCAACTCCTCTAGGCTTACTGAACATTTCATGTGTTATTTCTGCAACTCAGAAATGAGAAGCGTTCATCTTGAATTTGCCTGTCTTTAATAGGTGACACAAGAAATAACAGGTGGACGTTCTAGTTACTCTGATTCAAAGTCATTCCTTCCTCTTGGAAAAGCATATGTTATATGCATGGAAAAATACCAAGTGACACCCACAAAGTAAATTCTGCTCAGAGACATCAGGCAAGATTTAGGTCATAAGTGCACTGTGCAGGTATTACAAAGAGAAGTATGGAGGTCTCAGGGATCAGATCACCCCTTCTTGAGGATAAATACGCTCAAAAGACCAACCAGCACCTTTTGATCTGGTTAATTTTTGGCTGTAAGAACAAGTGATGATATCCTTCAAAACAAAACGATACCCACTGACCACAACATTTCAAAATGAGATTTGTGTACGCATTATGTTAGAAAGAACCATCTGGATTTCTTTCAACCTACTGTCACTCAAGAAGTACCATTAAAAAAAAAAAAAAAGGAAAAGGGAAAAAAAGAAGACTTTTGCGTTATCTCTGGTTTGTTTGAAAGACAAATCAGGGTGGAACAATCCTTTACCTTGAGGAGTCTACATATGCTAAGCTTACCTGCAACAATGGGTGGCAAATGAGGCCATGCCTACCTGTCCCCTCTGCTCTGGCGAGGGCTGGCATGGGCAATGCACAGTGTTACAAAGATCCTGAGTAACTTCCAGCAGGTAAGGTGGGCACATTATGAATCTCCAGAGACTTTTTTTTAGGGACATCCTCTGTTCTGTAAGCTCCTCCAAGCAACACATGCAACAGCACAGCCTCTCCCATGCTAAAGGCTTTTATTCTGCTCTTTCCCAAAGCAATGTATTTAAAATACAAGGTGATGCTCATTAATAAGAAACTCTGGCTTCAACACAGGCACTTCTACATCCACTCATGCTCTGTCCTGGGGATTACCATCAGGTCCAATAACTGCTATCTATGAGAACTGTTTGTTCTGATGAACAGTGATAAGACCTGCCCGCTCTCCTGCCTTATTTTCATGAGGGGATCAGGCTGCTATCAGGAAAGCACAGGCACTGCCTGCCAGCCACAGCTCACCCAATTTCAGCGCTGTGCATCACTCCCGAGCACGGCTGTCCAACACAGGGCTGCCAACAGGAACCATCAGAGGACATATTACCTTTCCAGAAGTGCTGCGATAGGAAGCCATTACACGTAGCCCTGTTTCTTTCTATTTCTGTGCCATGTGAAAACAGATAAAGAGAAAAAAAAAAAAATGCCTACACCGCAATTGGAGATTTTACAGTTTTCTATCGAAAACACACCCTGAAACTCGCCCAGAAGAAAGCAGGCATCTACCTTAGGGTAGGAGCTTCCCAGAAAATGGGTTCTGTCAGCCCACAGCAGCGAGGCGGGCAGGCACGGCGCTCACCTCCCGCTGCAAGGCGTGTCCTGACCCCACTCAGCCCCTTTGTGCGGCTCAGCGCGCCCACGCGGGGCTCCCCGCAGAGAAGCACTTGTTTCAAACCCTCCGAGCAACGGACACAATCGCGCCCGCTCACGCCGCGGATTCCCCTCTGCAGAGCCGAGCGGGGCCTGGCAGGCTGGAGGCCGCCCGGCCTGGGCTGAGCTCTGGATTTCGATCCCGGAGAGCCGCGTCCCCGCGGCGACAAACCCGAGGCAGCCGCCTCCCTCCTACCCCGACCCACGCACCGTGTAGAGCAGGTTGAGGGCACACAGGCAGTTCTTAGAGCAGGCGAAGCCGCCGCACACCATCGTGCCGCCGCCGGGAGCCTCACCGCGGGAGCCCGTCGCCGCTCCGCCCCCGCCGCCGGCAGCAGGTGAGCGAGGCCCCGCGCCGCGCCCGCTGGTTGGCCGCTCCCGGGTAAAGGTAAAGAGATGGAAATGACGCGAGGAGCGGGCTGGGAGGCGGCGGCTCTCCTCTGGGGTTGGGCTCCACCGCCCGCCCACCCCCAGCGAGGCTGACGGGGCTCGGCCCCCGCGGCGGGACCTGGGAGGGGGATGGTGGGGAGACGTCCCCTCGCCGTGCCCTCAGAGGGGGCGAAGGGGGGCTCTCAGTTACCTGAGGGCGATGCGGGGAGAGGTCTGGCATCTCCCCAGCCATTTTGTTTTTTTGGGAAACTGTGGAGATTCCTCCCTCCCTTTTCCATATCTACCTTTGATGGCTTAATTCCTTGTGTAATCAAAAAGAATTACTCATGGATGTGCTTTCCCAGGGCATTTCAGTATTACAAGCAGTTTGTCTGCATATTTCTTATTAAAATTATTACTGACAGTTTTTTTCTGTGCTTTACTTTTTTCTTTTTTTTTTTTTTAACATATTCACCTGTGTGTATTTCCTTCCCTTGAGCATTAAATACTTTTTTATTGCAGGTGGTCAAACGGAGTGATCCATCTCTATCGCTTCCTAGCAGTCTTACCAGTGCTATAATGCTCTGTCCAGTGGACTGGAGTGCTGCCCCTGGTCACTGGTACTCTCCAAATGCTTGTGCCTGCTGTGGAATTATAGGATCACTAAGACTGGAAAAGATCTCCAAGGTCCTCTAGTCCAGTCAGCCCATCCCCACCACTCTCAGTGACCGTGTCCCTCAGTGCCACATCCACGTGGTTCTTGAACACCTCTTGGGACAGTGACCCCCACCTCCCTGGGCAGCCTGTTCCAATGCATTGCTGCTCTTTCGATCAATAATTTTTTCCTAATATCCAACCTTAACCTCTCCTGGCGCCACTAAAAGCCGTTACCCCTCATCCTATTCCTGTTACATGGGAGAAGAGGCCAACCCTCACCTCAACCTCCCTTCAGCAATTATTCCGAGCTGCTTCAGTGTGTACACCATCGCAGGATTAGGGTCCAAGACATATTCTTATCTTTTTTGCTGGGTTTCACAAAGAGCATAGGGTACCTCCAGCCGGGATCACATGCGATGGTTGTGCCGGCACACAGCACTGCGGTTTCACTCCATCAGGGTTTGGTTCTGGAGACGTTGCTGGTGGTGGTTAGTGTGGTGGTTGGTTCCTGGTCAGCAGAGGAAGCTGCATCTCCATTCTGGTGAATTCACGGGAATTCTTAATAGGAACTTGTCATCAAAACAATTAAAGAAGGAAATTCCAAAAACATTTTGTTCTTTGTGATTTGGCTGGCAGCCGTCTGCTAAGGAAAGCCACAGCAAGCTATCGATCCCTGCCAGCAGTGAGACAGAGAGGCTGAACAGCAGCAGCCTTTGTCTTTCCTGGGCTGTCACTCAGATCTTTTTTGGAAACATCTTTTTTCCCATGCTCTTTGATATTTTGCCAGACTTCTGCAATTAAATAAAACACTTCTTTTTTTCTTTTTTTCTTTTTTTCCTCATGCAATAATGAAGACTGGTGGCTCTTTTGCTGATGAACACCCATCTCTCAGCTGCTAGCCAGGCAACAAATTAAAAATTCTCCAGTGTTTGTGACCACAAATTAAATCTGAATGCTCAACAGCTGCTGAAGCTAACTGTCTGTTTCTAAACTTGACAGACACAGCCTGTCTCCGCTGCTGGAGCTTTGCAAGGTGACAGGATGAGTGATAAATACTTTGCATTTTCTTTTTCCCTTGCTAATTAAGCTCTTTGATTTTGCAGGCAATCGGGCTTACTGAAGGTACACATTTACTGACTTGAGTTACTGGCCTCATTGGGCCACCATTCTGTTCTTTTGCGCCCAAAGCTGGCAGAGGGCAAACCCAGCACACAGCCACTTTCTTGGATGCAGTTTCCTTTTTTATTTTATTGCAAAGACCTATTTCAGAAATGGTTTATTGCCTTCTCAATAGGAAACAGGATCTCAAATGTATACCCTTTCCTAAACACAAGAAGCCATCGGCCTATCAAATGTTTTTGTTGGATTTTGTTGCAAATACTCAGGTATTAAGTTACTGTGCCATTGTTGCTTTTGTTATCGGGCTGAATTATTCAATACTATCACCCACTGCCCTTCTTCTAAGATCACTTTCCCTATTAATTATTAAAAGATGCACCTCCACGTTGTTAATTAATGCCAGTATCTCTTATTAAGGGACACAGCTCTTACAGTGCTGCCTAGTACAAGATTACTTCTTCAGATCCAAGTAGGCATCCAACCATATCCTCTGCAGCTTGGTTTGTACCCATCTGGGGCAGTTACAAACTCTGCGGGGCACAGCATATCTGGTACAGGTCATCACAGGCTCCAGTCAAGTAAATAGAGCTACAACAAATGAACATAGCCCCGGGCTGGGTTTTTTCTGCCCTCACCTCTCTGATTCTGTTCACAGTTATAGGACAAACTTGGAAGAGCACGTTTAGATGTAGTGTACAACTTGCTGTTCCATCACCGAACGGTGCTAAGTGCCGTCACTTCGGGTGGTGGTCAGAAGCACATCAGTACTGCTGTTTCTATCAGGCTGAAACTTTGTTCACATTCTGGCTCTGGACAGAACTACACCGTCTTATTTATTTATTTTTTTAATGGGTAATTTCACATTGTTAGTTACAAAAGGGCTCTTCTGCAGTTGGGGAGGAATCTTTCCTTCTCTGTAGAAAACATTTGCTTGATTTTTGTCTTTTTAAAGCATAGTTGTTCAAACATCTGCTCCAAATGAGGACCCTGAGTATTTGTCTCTCCACCCTTTGTCTCTATAGGGCACAAATGCTGCACTCCCATGCTATAATAATCCAGAGCTGCCTGAAACAACCAAGAGCAGAGTTTGCCCTTTCCTGCTCTTCCCCCACGTTTCTGATGCCTATTCTCCACTTCCTTGCACTCTCTTTGTTCTACTGCCCTTCTTTGCTGCCTTTCAATGCCACTGCTGGCAACAGGAGGAGCGACAAGCAGTGTGAATTGGCTGTTCTTCCATGGGAAAATGCAATAGGGGATTGTGCACCGCACACTTGTGACGCTGCAGTCCTCACAGATGGGACAAAAAGTAGTGCTCCTGGGGGGAGGGGGGAGGGATTCTGCAGTGCTACCGGGGCTCAATGCCAGCACACTCCTTGTAGTTGAGCAGAGTTTAAACAGAGATGCTTTGGTAGTTCACTGTCTGTTTCCATACAGACTGTGGTAATTTCAAGGTGGTTTCCTGCTCGGGGCCTTCTGCTGAGCCATTCATGGTGAGAACTGAGCTCTTAGGGAAAAACCTCTTCTGTTTCTGCCGCGATCCCCCGTTCTTGTTGCTGCTTTATTTTACTTATTATGTGCGTGAAATCTTTAGGTCTGTATCACTTGTGAGGTACACATGTGAAATGTGGAGGCACAAGAATGTCTTAAAGTACACACCATTGACTTAAAACATGGTGACCCTTTCTCCCGCTCCCTGCTGTTACAGAGTACCTAACACATCACAAGTGAAACGTTGTTTGCAGAAATTGATTTTTATCGCTTTGTTTTCCCCAGGTTTACAATGAGCTCTCGACAGCACTCTGAGCGGTTCCTTTCTCTCTTTGTCTTGAGGTCATTTTTCTTTCCCTGTTGTTTGTATAAAGTCTCTCATGCACATCAAAATCAGGGAGGGGAAAAGCTGGGTAAAGCGAGCCAGGTGTTTGCTGGAGTAGGAATGTCACATGTGATATCTGCACTGTAATTACTATCAGTTAGCATTCAGTTTGACTTTCTCTCCCAAAATGTGTAAACAAAGGGCCAGTGATAGTAGGAAAAACACACACAGTGAGTCTAAATGATATCAGTTGTGCTGCGAGACAATCAGGCTTGTTAAGAACCATTGCTAATTCCATTGGGATTTTTAAAGGAACATGAAATGCACCTTGAGCAATTTTTTTTCCTTTGGCTGTGCTTGTTGAAGTATTTCTGTTTGCATCGTCGTGGGTTTTCTTCTTGTTTTATTTTTATTTGTTAAGCCTAACATCAGTCCTTTGGGTTCCTTTAAGGAACTACAGGACAACTGCAGCTGATGGTGTTACAAACAGTAATGTCACATTTGTCGCCATGATGATGCGGTATCTAGATAATTTCCCATATTCCTTTTATACACACAGAATGGTCCCACAGGATTGTTTGGAAGGCTTTCTGCGTCAGCCCTAAGAAGAAGCCAAGCATCTGCAGTCTAAGTTGTATTCCTAATATTTATTGTATGCAGCTGATATTCTAAATTGTTAGTTTTAAGGTGCACACATGATCAAGGGGACGAGCTCCCAGCTAGCTTATCATGGGATGTGCAAAGGGCTTATCCTGCCTTGGCAGCTGGCCATGAAAGCATGTCCCCGTGCTTGGCACAGAAGTGTGTCTGTAGTTTGCGGGTAGCTGGGGCCTGTGCTGTGGTCAACAAAAGTCTGTAAAGAAAAATGATGTGTATTATCCGTGTGAGTTCAGCAGTGCCTCTCTATGGAAAGCAGCAGGTCCCCATGCCTGGCCATTTCCCATCACTGTTAAAGGATGTTTGAGTCATCTTGGTCACCTGAACCACCTCAATTATTCAGTCACGTCAATTAGTCACCTTGGTTTCCAGTAAAGCAGCAGGAAGAGTATATGGAATCAATAAGGCATGCACTTAAAAAATGCTGTCTGCAGCAAAACAATTCTAAGGAGCTAAATCCAGTGCCAGTGTCCGGTGTCCACATCCTAGTTATTTACTGTACTGTTTTGCAAGGAATTCACTGTGCTACAATAGGCATTGGCATGCAGTTGTGAGTTTCTTCCTGGAACAAAACCAGTTTCCTGGTAGCACTACAGCACTTGTGCCATTCCACCCCAGCCCCAAAGCAGCCCTTTCTGGGACCAGGCAGGGAAGGACCACACAGGCAAAGCTTGCATGTTGGAGGGACCTTTGCTGTTCTGGGAGTGCCAGGCACAGACGCACAAGGTGTTGCAGTGATGCATTGCGGTGATGGGCATTACAAGCCAAAGCCAAGGGAAGCTCAAATCTAGCATATAGAATGAATTTGCTTATGTTGTTTGGAATGGAAAATTCTTCTCTGAAGAGAAAGCTCTTTGGGACCCTTATTTATTTATTTTTAGTGAAACACTGTAGACGGAGAAAGGGAAATTAGGACAGGAAAATATGCCATTGTAGTACAGTGGTTAGAGCAACCCACATCTAGGTCAGAAACCGGCTCCTCCCAAAGCACAAAGGTGTAGCAGGCACTGGGTTTAGTTAGACAAGTGGTTACAAATTACAAACAGTGAAATAACAGTTCAGTCTCCTTTGACCGACAGATGCTGGGTGCATTCTTTGAGAAGCTTTCTGATCAAAATCAAAATGGCATAAAGCTCTCGAGTTAAGCCTGGACAGTTAAATCACTGTTAGAAAGCTCCTTAGACTGGAGTCTTTTTGCAAGGGAAACAGTGACAGGCAGGCATGAAACCACTGTTTGGGACTGAGCTGCTGGGTGTCCAGGCTCACTGTCTAAGCCTTTCTTTAAGGTTCCATGATCTACCGTGCAGTGGGTGAAAATAACACTTGAGTGTAACAATAGCACATCTGCTTGTTAATTCAGCTGATACCCATTTCTTTTGAATTGTCCCATGAATGGTGCTTTCTGGACAAAAGATGGACTTGGTGAAGTTTGCCCCTGTTATGTTTATAGACAGATGAGATAGGAAGGGAGGAAGGGAGGAAGAACTCTGATTTTAAAGGGAAAATGTGTTTCAGAGGTCAGCCTTCTGAAAATATTAAAAGAGGCAAATACTTGTTTAATAGATTTATAAACAGCCCTCGGGATTTTCTGAAGCTCTTATCTTAATTGTAAGAATTGCCTTTTTCAGCATATTTACAATCTTTTCTGAATTAAGATGAGAGAGGATTAGGATAAGGATAGTTTGTTGCTGCTAATGCATTAAAGACACAAGTAACCAGAGGCTGAAAATAGAAGTGTAATGCCATTTTGAATAGTAACACTTCAAAGGCTTGATCCTAGGGGTCAGAATTCAGGGATGTCCTGGAACAGACTGATTTTAGCTAAGCATGGAAGAGCAAAAGGCAGAATTCTAGACCCAGGCAGCTGAATGGTCTAATGCTTCCTGCAGCCCAATCAGAGAGTTTTGGGTGCCCTTAAGCATAAGGTATTTGTGTGACTCTGCAGAGGCAGGCTTACTGCAAAGGCTGCCTCTTGGAGACAGTGCTCTTTCTGCTCAGCCCCAGCAGGAGGTGGGGGATCATTCAGAACAGTGTGGTGTATTGGCACCAGATTCTCTGGGACATTCTGTTCTTCAGGTCGGAGATCAAGCCAGCAAACTTTAGTCATAAACATAAGACAAGAACTCTGAGGTTAATAAGACAAGTGATTGCCTAGGACTAACAGTAGGGTGGAAGCAGTGGGGAGTATAAGCAGTTTTCAAATTAATTGCAGCTTTTATCGGTTTTATGTTATGTCTGCTGCAGGTTCTCATTATCATCACATCCTAGAGATTTCCACTTTATCAGGTCCAGGTGGAAACCATCATCACTTGATTTGGTTTGAAGAGGAAAATGAGTACCATGCACTGCATGCCTTCCCAGGCGATTCCCCGGGAGCATTCCCAGAAAGCTTGAAGTAATCAAGAATCATATGCTAAGAAGCAGAAATCTAAGATGTTCATGGGGATATGGAAAAGCAGGAAGGTCTGAGCAAAAGGCTTTGTGCTACGTGAGCAGATGGATGGGGAGAAAAGCTTTACATCTCAAATGACAATTCCAGCATCTACACTTGATGTAAGCTGTGTGAGCGCTTGTCATTGGGTCTGCCTGTTGGTTGCGTCCCTGTCCACGCTCGTGGACAGTGTGGTGCTCCAGATAAGCAAGTTCATTCCAAAATACACCCAAGTGATTTTTTCTTTCTCAAGGGCACAAGCTGCAAATGAATGCTGTGTTTATCCCTAGCACAAGGCCATTTGCTCAGTAATAATCAGTGAATAGATGTTTGCTTGTTTGTTTTTTAATCAGGGTCATAACAAGCTAAGAAATACTAGAAAGGGAGAAGGCAGGCAATGCACAGGAAGATGTGCAGCCCTATATACATCACGCATTCAGAAGGCAGAGCAGCCTTTATTTTCCCCCTATGATACCGTGCGCTGATATTTTCTTTGACTTTCTGCTCAAGTGGAATAGATGACTTGTCAGAGAATGGAGTTGCTTGGACCAAATCAGCCATCAACAGATGAGAGAAATTCACAGGGAGAGTAGAAAGACTGAACGATCAATCATAGTGTACCTGTGCTCTGTTTTCTTTGCGATTTCTATAAGGCACAGTCAGCATGCTCACCCTGCTCCATTACCTTGGCTTACTTATATTAAAGTTAGCTGCTATCACACTGTGATGATGTCAGAATCTCTCAGAAACGGGAGAAAAGAAAAACCAGCATAGTTGTGAACAAAATCTTGCAAACGCGATCAGCAAATGGCTCAGGATTCAGAAGGTAAATTTAAAGAAGCAGTTTCTTTCATAGTATCAGTCTTAAGCTAGTGACATTACTCATTTACACCCTTGACATACACTTTGAAGCAATTAGTACTGTAATAATACTCGGTGTCTGCCCCTTGCACCTCATCTTCCTTTAAAACACCTCCTTAATAGAGCAGCTGAGCTTCTTTTCTTGCAAAGAGGAGACCTACAGCCATGTGCTGCTAATAAGGTGAGCACAGTACTTTTAAGTATGCATAGGGAGCATATAGAAAAAGTGACGGCTGCTTCCTCTGGTTAGCCAAACAGTCTGCTGCTGCCAGCCAGTTCTGCTTAATATCCACCATCATCTGTGTGCAAGCTGGGAAGTGGCTCCATCATCTGCCCTTCTCCCTTGAAAGCACTGAATGAGAATCTGGATCTTATAGACGTACAGTAATTAGAGTGCTCAGAACTATGGTCATCTGTTAGCACAGCTTCCAGTGGACTTCTTGCAAGCAGATGAGGTTAATAGTGCACTCGGTGCCTAGTAACTACCAAAGAGAAGGAAACACCTCTTACAATTTCTTACTTGCAGCACCCGCTGACACCCAGAGTTTGGGGATGAAACTGCAAGGTCTTGTGCTTACTTCAAACTCCCTTCTTCACTGTTGAGAAGCTTCTCAGTAGCGTACAGTGTGTACATTACTGCACATTACAGGTTAACATAGCAGGGAAAGACAGCTGCTGAACAGTGAGTAGCGTAATTAGAGGTTCAATAACTTCCCCCGAACTGGAAGGAGTTTCTGCATCCTGGGGCAACACGTGGTTTCCCATCACTCCCACTTCATGGGGTAGAATAAGCATCCTTGAGAATTCCAGGATATCTCTGTGTTTCTGATATTTTAAGTGATTTCTTGAGAGAACAGCAAGCATGAATTGTCTCTTACAAACAAAATCGCATTTAAATGTCACCTACAGCATAGTCCACACCGTCCCACTGTTGGAGGACTTCAACTGGAAAGCTGTTCCTCTGCTGTCACTCTCTCCTTCATGTTCGCAGTGCTTTTGTGCTTTCCCTGAGTTTACTTTTAGAGAAACTGAATTTGCCCTTCATGACTCTCCCCTCGATATGGGACAAAGTTGTATTTTCCATCCTCTCTCGGGATTAGTACTCCCAAGAAGGCCACGCTTTTCCTCTTTGCCTTTTTCATATTCAAAACTCAGTGCCGTTTTGCAGCATCAGCACTACCCTGTGTTCCTCTTCAGCCAGTAGCCTGAAAGCTGTCAGTGGATACGGACCTCTCCCAGGCTTGGAGGAATCCACTTGGATTCTGGGCTCACGAGAACCAGGTGCTGCTGCACTTCTTTAGTGGAGAAATTCACACACCTTTGATTTATCCATGCTGATCTTTCCTGCCCATGTCTGAATCTTGCCTTTTCTCTGTCCTATTTAAATTTAGAAGTGTACAGAGGTGGTCTTGAACCCAGGCAGAGCATAAGTAAGTGCTGTTTGCTTTTCTAGGCTTTCAGGGGAGGACCGTGTTATTTAGGGTTAAATGATTCACCCAGACTCGTGCCTGTTACATTTGATCTGTGTTTTGCCCTTAGAACTCTTCAGATAAAGGAGCACCATCAGCCGCTGTTTCAGGATGGATTCTCTAAAAAAAAAACGATTTCAGGTACAGTGACAGCCAACAAGTCATAATGTAAATACAATGATAGCTATTTTACACAAATCACTCAACTATAAGCAGTTATTACAGAAATAATAGAACTACACACACACACAAAGCTAAGGAAACACGTAAAGGAAACTGAATCAGAATACGCACAGAAGTTGAAAGCTGAAATAAAAGGAAATAAACAGAGATAAAGGTACTGTAACAGAGCTCTGTGGTGTGACTGTAACAGCAGCATGGGAGTGAAACTATGTGGTAAAGAAGGGACAGCCCATGACCTCGATTTACACAGCCCTTCCAAATTATCTTTCTGTTCTGCTTTCTGTGTCCCACGCTGCTCTCGAGAGTAACATCGGGTGCTCCTTCTCTCTCTCACTTGGCAGCATTTGCAGGAGTTGACTTTTCCCCCGAGAAGACATTGCCCTATTTGGGATCTCTAGAGGATGTATCCATACAAATCTGATCACTCAGGGTATTTTTGTGTTTGACACAGATTTTCCAAGCAAGAGACAAAGTGTGCCAACAGATGCGGTCCATGCGCTCAGCTTCCCCTGGGCCCTGCGGGGTGCTGTGTGCATGCTACAGGGGCACCAAGGGGAGGACAAGGCAGTGCTCCTGCCTCAGTCCTCCCAGCAGCTGGCAGGCCCAGAACCTGGGCTGAGGGACAGCGTGCTCCAAGTCTTTTTGGAAACGTGGGCCAACCTGTGAGGGCGAGTTAAAGGAGTTACCGAAGGTGAGAAGTGATCTGACTGGGAGCAAAGGACGCCTCGTATTTGATTTGTTGTTCTCTGGTTGGTTTTATTTTATTGTATTTATTTATTTATTTTTGAGGAGACAGGAGCCATAGCCTTGGATACATCAACGATACTGTTTTATTACTCCTTCTGCTCAAATGTGTGGCTGTCGGCATTATGCAAATACCTCAGCAATAGTTCGTAATGATGTGGAGAGAATTATGTTAGCCTGTCAGAAAGCTTCATTGGGGAAAAATAAATAGAAACGTCTCAGGCAGCTGATACACTGGAGGAGTGCAACACAAATGTATGTTATCACTACAAAGTAGCCAACGATGCTGTCATTTATTTATTCTGGGTTGTTGTTTTGATTTATTTATTTTTGTATGCGCTCAAAAATCAGAGAATGTCAGAGAAATAAACCGGTGTTGGCTTGCAGTGACGTGAAGCCCCCCAAGGCCCACTGGCTGGTCAGGAGCAAACACTAACTTCTGAAATACCACGAACACAGAAACAACAGCCTGATAGAGAAGAGGGAGAACTGGGCCCTGAAGATTCCCTTTCAAGTCTTATAATGCTTTTTCTTTTCAAAAATACTCTTTGCATTTTATAACTGTGTTATTAGGATGTTATTTAAAGACACTTAAATGTTCACTAAGATGCTTGATACATTTTTATATATGTAGCAACAGTATTCTAAAATACTCATACTGAATATGCAGTATGCATTCCTAAGAATTATGTATTTTAATTCTCTTTCAAAGTAATGGTCAAAAACACTTTCCCATTTTAAAGTATTTTGACCAAACCATTAATGGTCAGGGCATGAATCAGAAAGAAGTTAGACTTCAGGGTATCTACTGACTGAACACGTGTGGCCCTTCACAAATATCTCCTATGTTCACAAACTGTTAAATATTAACAGCGTTGCAGGCCATTACTTTAATACATAACCAGTGGATTAACATGGATTAACTCAACTGCAAGCTGTGTATTCTTTTTTTATTTTTAAACAATACTACCACAGTGGAGGAGGAGCTTCCTCTGTATAAGGCTGTGGTGCAGTTACAGGGAAGCAGAAATACCGTATCAATGACTCTCAGATCTCTAAGGATGGCTTTAACAGAGGAGGCCACAAAGCCTGACTTCACTGAGTGCAGGTAGATTGCAATCCCTCTCCTGCAGAGCTCTTGCATGCTAGAAGATTGTTTCAAAGCACTACCAGTGGCTTTCTGCTTTCTTCACGCCTCAGCATGGTTTCAGAAGAGAGGGACCAGGAGGGGGGAATCACCTTCAAAATCAACAATCCCCATCTTAAAGTGCATTCTATTGTAATGTATTCACAGGGGCACAGGTGAACGCAATTTCACCTGAGTGACCGGAAGGGGTGGAGCCAGGCTGCACCCCTCCTAGACCCCTTCGAGGGCTGACTCCCCAGGAGGAAGGATCTCTATCTGGAGATCTTCTCTCTGGGAACCCTTCTGCAAGCCCACGACACAGGTAAAATCCTTATTTCATTTCTGCTTTGTAACAGGATAATCTCTCCAATTCAATACCTGTATATCTGTTTGCCATACACTGCTGAAAAATAGAAATACAGCCCAAGCAGAATTATGAGATGTT
>PPHD01020025.1:0-11418 GCA_002909625.1 Bambusicola thoracicus
GAAGAGACTTATGTGCCCCCCCAATTTAAAATAAACTTCTCTTGAAAAGCATGACCGTAAATCTAAGTTCAGGCATAAACCCATGTAGATTATAGGGTTGAAGATCCCATGAGATTAGCATGGTTTCTACCGTCTTCTCTGTATGCTCAGTTGTAATTTTAAGCTTTCTTCATGTTCCCCAGTGCTGGGCTGTAACTCAGGCTGTCACCCTGCAGTAGTACCCATGGCAGTGGGGACCAAACCTTCGTGTCACCAAAGAGACACAGGGCCAGTGCCTGGCTCGGTGCAGCAGCCCCAGCTCTTGGGCCAAGGACTTGCTGGCTTTTTCAACACCATCCGTTTTACATTTACCTTGTGAGACCACATAAAATGTGCCCTTGCAGTGAATGAGTTCCATAAAGATCAGACATCGGTTATTGCCTATTGATTTCATGAATGAAATATGTACCCGTAGCATGAGAACTGAAAGCTCGCACCACAAGCGCTTGTATCATTACAGGAGATGTGCACGTTAATGAGGGACCAACTGTATTTTCCTTAAGTGCAAAGTGTGTTTAAAAGGAGAAGGAGGCTCCCAGAGCTTTTGAAGTCAGAAGCTGTTAAATAGCCAGCGGCTGGAAATTTAAAATTCCTTCACATCAGGGCTCTCAGATCTGTGATCAATAGGGATTAAGTCAGACAGCACTTTTCAAAGCCTCTGGCCTTATTAACAAATAGGAAACTGAAATGGCGAGGCACTGTGACACCCGTGAGATCCCAGGGGGCAGAGGAATGCTGAGCAGGGTGCTGCAGCTCCTGCACCACCAGTTACAGCAGCTCTGGGAGCACACAGCTGCAGGCAGGCAGAGGGCAGGGAGTGCAGAGACAGCTGCTTTGCATTTTCTCCATTTGCAAGGCGCAGTGTCCCTGTTTCCATTCTAATAAAATCTGGTCCCATGGTTCCCCTTGAGCTTAACGTCTTTAGATCTCCTTTGCAGACCTCAGCTGCAGGAGCAGGTCCTCTGCTGATTCAGCTCGGTCTGACTCAGGGTCCCATCACATGGAAATTCCGCAGGCTTTTCCAGAGGCTTTTCCAGAACTTGTTTCTACTGCTACTTAAAGCCCTAAGGCCTTTGAGATGTAAATAAAGCAGGATTCCCTCTGCTATGCTCGCACATCACAAAGCAAGTGGACTGATCCGTAAAAAGAGCTGTGCGTGTTACACAGAGGTCAGTTTTCTGAACATCTGGACCCCCCTGGGGCACTTGCAGATCTGCTTTTTCTCATCTTCTGCTCTTTAGACCACTATGCAAAATGGCTCACGAGGTTGCACGAGGCATGGGTTTGCTTATGTGCATCAGCTCAGTCCATGGGCATGCCATCTGTGCTCATCATGCAGCACTTGAGCACTGAGTTATGATCCTCTGCAGGCTGGCTACAAGGTTAGGTTTGCTGTTTGTGTGGTGAACCTCATCCATCGGAGGCATATGGGCATAGCAGCGATAGCTGGACAAACTGGGCAGGCAGCTGGCGGCTGTCTGAGTGAGCCTGAGGAGCTGAGCATGTCACAGGGAAGGGCAAGGGTTGGACCGGCGGGGTCACCCTGCTCTCTCAGTAGTGCTCCTGTCAGTGCTCAGTTATGGCGTCACAGAACCTGCACTTGCTCCTGTCACCTGAGGAGCTCAAAAATCAAAGAACGAATGACCCAAATCTTCTTTTTTTAATCAAGAAGAGAGAGAGAAAAAAAAAGATTCTTCTCCTATTCTGGCAGTCTTCCATATGAGTATGGACAGACTGAAACATAAGGGCCTGGGCCTGCGGAGGCAACAATTCTATTAAACAGGAGCAAAGATTAAGAGCTTTGCTCTGATCAGATCCAGAAATCAATTTCTTCCTCTTGTAAAGCTCTTATTATTTACCATTTTTTTGCAGTTTTACTAGAGTTATAAATATACTGCCTTCTGAGGAAAAAAATAGACTCCTGCAAAATTGAGAAATCCAGTCCCTTTCCTTTTATATCCAGCAGGTGCAAGCTACCAAAAGAGATTTCCTTCCCAGCAACCACTGAATGTGAGTTCTGCAGTTTCATTTACGTTTCCTGCATGAGCCAGCTAAACCCTGTTGTCGCTGTGTCGCTGGATTTACGATGTGGTCAACAGTTGGTTATCTGCTTCTCTGCCTTCCAGTTGCCTCTGTCTCACTTAGAGATGAATGGCTGAGGTGAGATGGATGGCCGCTGCTCAGCACGTCACCCCAGCAGCAGTGGAGGCCCCTGGAAGCCCCGGTGCAGTGCACACTAATGACCAATAGCCGAGATGCGCGAGGCTCAGAGCGTGAGCCCACCGTCCTCAGCACAGCGTCGTGTGTTGACTAGCAGAGCAAAGTGTTTTATGTTGCTGTGAAAGAAGCCGACACGGTTGGAGATTTAATCATTTCGAATTCATCTTGGCATGAGGCCACGAGTGCGTACAAATGGAGCGTTTAATGTTTAATGCGCTGCTCTGACTGAGCTGTGACCTTCTCGTGCGATTGCATGTTGGGGATTTCCGATGCCGTGTCATTACAAGCAGCAGTGCCACTTCAGCTGCTAGGAGCGGGTGGAAGCCAGGCAACCTGGAGCAGCATCCTGCCCATCCCTGGGCCTGGCACGCAGCAGGAACGCTCCACCAGCACCTACTGACACACAGCACGTGGTGGGGCAGACAATGTGGCTCTGCAGGATTGTGATGTCCCTTGTGCTGCTCACTGTGTCCCTGTGAAAACATCAGGAGATGTGGATTAGGAGACCTGGATCTCTTCTTCTAAGTACTCTTCTAAGTGCTAAAATATTGTGGGAAACAAATAAAAGGTGAAAATGCTTATTATGTATGTATATTCTTCTTCCATTCCTCTCTCCAGCCCAGGAAAACCGTAGGCTTCTACAATGGGCAAGCTTCCTGAAGACGCCTTTATCAGTCAAAGCAGTGATTGTTTGCAACGTTCCCCCTCTTGCTCTGTCACATCACTTTTATTGGCTTGCTTGGTTTCCGCTGCATGTGCTTCTCACTTCTCCACCAGAGGAAATGAGCAACACACAGACTGGGCATTAGAGAGAGAACTGAAAAGCACTTAATGCAAATTAACCTGGGAGCAGATCAAGCCCAGTGACTGCTCCCCATGTAGTGTTATTATTGATTGTTTTTCTTTGAGAAGCATCAAATGCCAGGAGGAAATTTCAAGCTGTGTTTGTAAGTTGCCCCAGCGTAGGTCAGACAGCACAAAGCAAACCCCTGCAGCTCTGCCCCAAGGAAACTGCACTCTCATTTTTGCCTGTCCTGAGAATCAGACATAACTGCAGAAACGCCTGAGCATTTCAAACCCCTAAAGAAGGCAGGACTTGCCCTAACCAAACTGCTGTTGAGAAACCAGGCTGAATCTGAGATGCACACTTTCCTTTCAACATTTCTTCTCTGTTGCTATACTTTATACCCTTCCAGTATCCATTGGGTTTCTCAGCTGTGTACCCTTGGACCAGAGCGGGCACCAGGAAAGCACATAGCTCCTCTCCTTCTCCAGGGGAGGACCAGTCTGGGGTCATCTACAACTGATACCCAAAGTTCTTAGATCCTCCCAAGGTTAAGATCTTGTAGCATCCTTGGGTGAGCCATTACAGTGCTTCATAATTTTGAGAATATCTCTGTATTATTGCTTGAATCCCACTCTACCATCTGCTTCAGGTTTGGTAATGACATTTCTGAACATCAGCAAAAATCCCTGGCTTAGTATTTGCTGGACAAGTGTGCACAGAGGTATCATTACAGCAAGAAGGCTTCCAGGAACAAATAGGTGTCCAGAGGTTTGCTGAGTTTTAGCTGTAAGGTTAACTCTGGATATAAGAGAAAAACACAGGGCCTGTCAGAGAGGAAGAGAAGAGCTGGGTGAGACAATGAGGTATGGAACACAGTGCAGCACCAGAGCAGATGTGCCCTGACCAGCACCACAAGGCAGCGGAAGTAAGACCTTTGTTGGGCAGCCGTTCCAGCCAAAGACGAGCCTTCCTAATCAACATCAGCTCCAGTCTTTCCACCAAATAGATGCCAGCCTACTAGGAACTGGATAGGAATTGCCAAGTCATTTCATATGAGAGCACTAAACACCATCAGAGGAATGATGAATGTTCAGTCATTATTAGCACGGGCCAATTCTGAACTTATGTTATGGAAGGAAAACACCTCTGAGTCACCCCAGGTCAGCACTGCAAGTGCTGAGACAGCAGCAGGCTCCCGGAGCACTCCTGCTGCACCCCACACAGTGCATTCAGAGCCAGCAGGAGGGCTGGCTGCCATGGTGTGGAGCTTCCTGGTGGGAGGCCACCGAGCAGAGCGAAGCTGACTGTGGTTTCCTTTCTGTTCCATTGGCTTTCATGCCCAGCAAGTGCTCACATGTCCCTGGTGCTCAGGACTATGTGCATTATGGTAGGTGATTTAACTCCGGTAGGAAGTTCAGTGGGGATCCTCACCCGAGCTGCTCAGAGGGCTGTTGCACCCATCCAACGGCTCCAGCCCCAGCTGCTTCCCATGCAGGGTGAGGCGGTTGCTGCCTAACAGCCTCCTGTTGCTCAAGGCTCCATGAGCAGAGGGCCATTGCTTTTTCCTCCCAAGCCACTGGCACAGCCCTGCAATACCACATCCCTCACCTTTCATGGGCTCCGGTCACGAGGAGCTGAGTCTCACAGAAGTCGGAGCCAGAGGTGTGGATGCAGGGCTTGATCTAACCAAGGGAAGGCAAAAGCAAGTCTCTGTGCTAAGCCAAGAGACCGCAGGCACAACCACACCCAGTAGCCCTCACACAGGGAGGAGCTTTTAATATAATACAATTGGAGACAAAAGAAAAACCAAAAATGTGGGATTTTGTTGAGGCCAGAGGGCCTAGATAACTGCTGAAAAACAGAACAGTGCTCAGCTAACCTGACTAATGAGCTTATCTGGATGGCCTGGCTCAGAGATAAAGGGAAACCTGCAAAACTTGAGGAAACGCAGCACAAATCTTATCTGAGCTCGTAAGTTTTCTTTTTGCCCTCATCTGCTGCTCCATGTGTTCTGAATACTTTCTCTCTCTCCTCCCACAGTCTCATTTATCAGCACAATACTGGCTCTGTTAAAACCACGCGGCACTCCTAGAACTAGGCTCCAGGCTTACTGGGAAGAATTTGGATCTGCTGGAAGATTTGAACATTCTGTAGTCCAACAGAGGGCAGCGAGGTGGAAAGAAAGGGGTGCAGCAGGTTGAGGCTAACAGCCCTGACTCCCACGGGCACTGTGTGACACCACACAGCCACGGCAGCTGGTTGAGCAGGGCTGGCACCAACCTGCCATGAGCCCACCCCAATCACATGTGGCCAACTCAGCACTGCAACAGAGAAGGAGAAAGACAACGCCCTGCTGATTAGTAAACGTGACTTCAGTCTGATGATGATGAGAAGAGGGAAATGCAGGTACTTAGGGCTCATCCTTCACGTAGCTGGAAGGTACAGGTACAAAACGGCGTCTCAGTCCCAGGTTAATTTGTAATGAGAAGAGCAGGAAGAAGTGGGCAGAGGATGCCGGTAAGATGTATAAACAGAAGAGCAGCTGACTACGCATACCCAGAAACATATCACACACATCTCACATGGGACACATCTCATCACGCATTACAGACACCTCTGCTCCCCCCAGCACGGTGGGTCCAGACTCCCTTTATAGTCACTGGAGAGAAAGAGGCCCAGTTAGAGAATGATTCATCTGACCTATTTTCAACATCTACTCTAGCATACAATGACTCATGTCCTTAGGGTGCCCATTTCTTTCCTATAAACAAGAGTCTAGACAACTAACTCAAATGTAGACATCCACAATTAGATGTCAACATTTGGACAGATGTATTTTGCCTCTAACGTGCATCCAGAAATCAACCTACAAGCTGTGCCAAAGACAGCTCTGGTTGATAGCCACGCTAGGGAAGAGAAACAGGGTCATTCATTCTTTTTGATGGTGCGTAGCTCCCTGCATAAAAGGCTTCAAGCACTAGCTAAAAGATTAACCACCCTGTGAATGGTTGCGATAGTACCAGTGGAACGGCAGCAGGGATCAGTAAAAGGAGATTCATTATTGTAACTATTTTTCTAACATGCACCTGTGTCTAATTAACTGGTGTCAGATCCCTTTTCATTCAAACATATTTAGCAAAAGGAAACACAAATCAAATGACTTTCTCATACAGATTTCTCTTGGGGTGGGTTGGTAGTGGCGTGGATGGGCTTCTGGCCATGGGCTTCCACTGTCCCAGACCTGAGAGGCCACAGGGGAAGCTGGTGCCAAACCTCCTGCTAATCCTCAGCATCCCTTCCATGTCAGCATAGCTGGTGCTGTGCTTTGCAACAAAGGGCTCTCAGCAGCTAAGGTAGCTGCCAGGATCTCAGAAGACTTTAGGAGCCAATAATGTGGACAAAAAGTCAGGTCAGGCCACTGGGACCATTTTTTATTTTGACAATTTTGAAGTGTTTCTCATTTCAACCTGTCAGTCTGGTTTCCTATGGCTCATACATTCACATTGTCTGTGTCTCCCTCAGCAACTTTGAACTCATTGAACAGTCTCAGATGAATTTGACAGAGATAACAGCCTCAGAGACGAATCAGTTCCTCAAAGGTTCACAGAAATAGACATCCACGTAAAGGAGAGAGATGTTATGAGTAACCTCAACCGAACAAAAGGCTGCAGTGTGCGCTCAGCCTTGATCAGACACCACAGAATCCACAGCCGAAGGAGGCACCACAGACCCTTCACACTCCAGCCCTGGGAACAGTTTTCTGAACTCACCATCAACCCAGACACACACACAGTCTCAGCTCAACCCAGCAGCTATAGAGGCCCTGCCAGCCACCTCCCAGCCTGGAGCACGGGTCCAGGAGACACTGGCTCTCCATCCTGCACTCCAGCAAGCAGGGAGTGGGGGGGACCGTCACCTGCTGCCACCAAGGCTTAGCTGTGCCTTGGGCCTCTCAAAGTGTTCTGCGTAAAAAAGGTGGGAAAATGCCTTGGAGCCTGAGGGGGGCTCTGGGGGAGTCCCTCGTCTCCTGCTGTTAGGGGAGCTAGGGCAGGGAGACAAGGAAGCTTCCAGGAAGCTGGAAGAGGGATGCAGCTCTCCAGCTCATGAGGATGCTGTGGCTGTGGATGAATAGGAAAAGTTCCATATCATCAGGGAACTTTGCACACTCCAGCCAAATGCTGCATGAGTCACTGCCCAGCTGGAGCCAAGTGTCTGGCTGCTACAGCAGTGCTGCTCTGGAAGCCCATGTTGAGCTACAGCTGGATGCTCCTTGCCATTCCCTGTGCACGCAAAAGGGACTTGATTACAGGAAAAGGGCAGCTGCAAAAGAGAGAGCAAAAACCAAATCCACCACCCAGCATCAGAGACATGGGAACTCCTGAGCCAAGGCTAGAAGGCAACAAAAAACATCACTTGGTTTCTTCCGCTCTCAACCCCAGCAGTGGGAGAAGCAGCAAGTCTCTCAGGCCCATACCAGGGTTTCACTACAAGGAAACATGGTTTTATCAGCCTACAAAAACCCCTATAACATCTGGGCACGGGGCAGGCAAGGGCTGCAAGAGAAAATCTGCTACAGCATCTGATTTATGTTGACACCTCTCAAGCCTTCCCTTTTCCTTCCCACACCAACCTAAACTGTTGCACCTGCACAAGCCCACAGATGCAGCAGCTCTGCTGTCCCAGAGGAAGCAGCCCCATAAAGCAGCCAGCATAGGGCTCTGGCTTCTGCAGCTGCTGCCCTGTGCTGAGTGCAGCGGTCCTGCCTCACACGGCCAATGCCTGGGAAGTTCCTGTGCTCTGCCCCCACAGCAGCTCCCCAAACAGAGCACTTTTATTCCATCTGCCCTTATCGCTCACACAAGGGGTAGAAGCAGGAAAAACCCAGACAGACAGGCTTGCAACAAGCTGCCACAGGTCTGGCAAAAACCAGCATCAGAAGTGGAGGTTGATCCCAAGGGAAGAAGCATATAAACAGCTTCAGATACCCTGAAGTACTCAGACAGCATAAAGACAGGCTGCCAGCCACCCTGAGAATGCGCAGAAAAGCCAGAAACCCACATCTCCCATTCACCAGAGTGCTGTGAGCCGGAGGGAGCACAGCACCTTGCAGCCAACTCTCCCCGAGCCCCTGGCCTGCAGCTGGGGAGCAGTGGGGGCAGAGGTGCTCTGTCTGGACACACACCAAGTACAGCCACCAGCCTGCTCTCAGGACATGCATTTCCCCCCAGCAGAAGTTCTCCTGTAGCACAGGCAGTATACCCTGCTGCCTCACTTACTGTAAGTGAGGCCTATTCCGGCAATATAGAAACAAATCCCTCTCCCCTTCACATCCATAATGTTAATGGACAGGACCAAAACACAAAGAACGTCAAGCTGTCACAATGGCTCAAAGGCGATTCTGCTCCATCCACTGTGGCAGAGGTCCCAAAGACCACACTGCACTCAGCCACACTTCCAGCTGGCCCCTGCCCAGCACACCCACTCCCTCCTGTCCCAGGCAGCCTCAGTGCCTCCAAGGACACGTCAGGACTGTTGTACAGTGTGATCACAGCTCAAGGAGCTCACTGGCTGCACCAGCGGTAAATCACCATCACACCACTGTAGAACAGACTGGCCAGGATCCTTGTGTAAACCTGCCTGAACCCCAAATCCAAACATCTCTAGGTCCACACATCCTTAACAACATCTCCCACGCAGTCCCCGATGTGCTCCACACAGCCCCCTGAGAGCCACATGAGAAAGGCACGCTGTCCAGCTGGGGATGAGAATGAAGCCCCATGTGCCTGCATGAGCTCCAGAGGCCAGCGGTGCCAAGAAAGCAGGATGCCCATCTGCATGCACCTGGAGGAGCCTCTGTGCTTACAGCAGTGGCATTTAATGTTCTCCTCCATACTGCTCTGCTGATTGATAGCTTACCACAGAGCTGTTAACACAGCAATATCCCAGCCCTATTTACAGACATCTCTGCACATTTACTTTGTCACAAGTAAACTCGGCACACAGCAATAAAGCTTAAGGTAATGACTTCTTCAGCACAAAGCCAGCAATTTCCTGTCAGCTTGGTTTACAAATGACTAACTTTTGGGTTAATTTTCAACTGTGATTCCACAGACAGCTATGCAAAGTGGGGTGAGAAACTCCGGACTGTGCCACCCTGAGCTGTGGCATCCCTACTCTGCAGAATGGTCGTGATGGGACAAATTGTGTTTCTTGCTTCCACGCCTTGCTCTGTAGCTTGCAGGAAAGATGCAAACCAACACGTTGGGTTGCAGAAAGCCTGCCCGCTCCTGGTGCCAAGGAGAACAAAGAGGGTATTAATGGTCCTTCTCGCATGCATCAGCCTCCATGTGCTGCAATGAGGATCTTAACTTCTCCGAACTCCTTCTATAATTAGGGAGGATGTCTGAGAACAGGCATCTATTTTGGGTGTTGTGAGTCACCTTCCAGAGATGCGTATCTTTTTTTGCAATGACCATAGAGAAGGATCTGAAAGTAGTTACCTAAAATAGATGGTGTAAATATGTATTGAAATCTTGGAGTACACTGCCCTTTAACTGGGTTGTGATGTTCTTGCTTAACAAGGGTGAGAAAACATGTTGTCACACTGACATTAAATTGTGGCATCGAGGAGGGTCGTCAGCAGCCAACGCAGGCACAAAGGGGACAGGATGATGTTGGTGGAGGAGTTGTAAACCACCTTGGTCCATCATCCCAAAATCTTTGGAAAATAACAGTCCATCCTGTCCTCACCTTGGTGTGGGCCTTGGCTGCTTTTCTACGCTGATACTGAACCATTGGAACACTGCCTTGGCAGAGCTGAAAAGAAGGTACAAATGAGCATCACTCCATCTGTGAAAAGGGCCAAAGGATCAGGAATTCATTCTGGCTTAGTGTCCAAAATTTATGTCTGCACATCACATTGTCATTTTCGGCCATGGCTAAAAGGAGGAGAAACTGAAGATGGAAACAGGCTGCTCCTGCTGCAGCCCCATGTGTTTGAGGAGGACACAGCACCAGGGGAGGAGGAAGGGCTGCACTCAAACATCAAAATTTTCCATACTTGTGGGCTATTCCCTTTTAGCCCCTGATTTTTCCTACTTTTTCTTATTTTCTTCCACTAAATTTCGCTCCATCCTTTCACAGTGATTTCATAACCAAAATTCACATCATTTACAGGAATTCCTTCTGTTTTCAAGTGCCCAATTCTTAACATTTTTGTTATTCTTCTTGAGATCTTTCTTCCCATTGCTTCTATTCTGTCTAGAAAGCCCTCATTCTCCTGTTTCCAATACAAGCTGTTGGATTCATTCCCCTTTGCCCACTTCTCCATTTCTCCATTGCCCATTCCCCAGCTCCAATGAAGATTTCCTCAGTCCCTTCTGCAAACACTTCAAAGCTTTCTCGAATGAACCGCACTTGAGCTCTGTGTCCTCTCACCCAGCTTGCTGAATACGCTTCTTGTTATTTTTGAGAATCTGTTAGAATTTAATCCCAGTAAGAAATCTGCCACCATTGTGCTGGATAGCCCATTAATCAAAGACACGAGCCTCTCCCCAGCTGCCCAGGCAGGGCCCAGCTTGGAATTGATAAATTGCACCTGGAGGTAACTAATAAATCTGAGAAGTCGTTTGCTTTTTATGAACAGGAGCGGTGGGGGATCCTGCTGTTGGAGGGATATGGTTGGAAGGGAGAAATGCCCAGAACTCTGGATACATGTCCCTTCCTATTCCCTTGCTCCCTGGCATCCCTGATTTTTGCTCATAGAGATGCTGCACCAGGCAGTGCAGGAGCTGCCGTGGGGCTGCTCAAGGCACTCAGTAGGCATGCAGCCAGAGCATCCCCAGTGGTGCAGGGTATGTGTACTGCTGCCAAAATCGGCACTTGAGCATTGCCACAGAAGACTGGGAAACCATCACCCTCCTTGGTTGGAAATGTTTTTACTGCACCCACACCATAAAAACCCATAAGAAATAAGGTAAATCATTAATTACACATCTGGTCTTCAATGACACTGCAACCAAATCTGCTCAAAAGCATGGGGTCGAGAAAAATAATTAAAAACCCTCTGCTGCAGTACCACCCCAAATATCATTTCCTGTTTTCTCCACTCACAAACTCCCTAAGGTAAGCAGCCTCTCGTACCTACACATTTCACAAAGCTGAGCACAGTCAGTAGCAAACTGGCCCAACAACCTTCATGTCAGTTATTCAGAAGCGTAGGAGAAGAGATGGGACATGATTACAGCAGAGATCAGGCAAGATGTGGGTTACAGCATTTCCTTCCTCCCCTTCCCTTCCTCTTCAGAAGCATGTGGCCGTGGTTAGGGCAGTCTAGAAGCCTCCGAGATGCAGCGGGGGGGGGGGGGGGGGGG